>JAJIBD010008803.1:0-69122 GCA_021461705.1 Cryptotis parvus
TCCCTTCCCTTTTTTTCTCTTTTTGTTTTTGGGCTACACCCTGCACTGCTCAGGGCTTACTCCAGATTCTTCACAGAAATGACTCCTGGTGGGGCTCCAGGAGCCATGTGAACCTGAGTTGACTGCATGAGGCAAGTGCCCTACTTGCTCTGCTATCTTTCTGACACCTTAATTTTATTTTAACCTATCTTGTTTGGGTGAGTGTATGGGTGGCTAGATCTAGATCTCTGCAGCTCTGGATACAAGGAATCAATCCTGGAACCAATGAACAGGAAGCTGTTCCCCCCCTGGACACCCCTCCCCACTCCACCAGTAACACCAGAGACATTAGTGAACTCCAATGTGGACATTTGAGAAACCCAGAGTGAAGAAAAGACCCTCTGACATGCACTGAACATGTAAACCCATAGAGAGAGCAGCCATAGCTGGAATCTAGTTTTTCTCATCAGCTTTATAAAGAAAGAGTTAACATGGCACCTAACGAGGACTTGTGGAACTTTACTCCCAGTGAGAGAAAGGCTTGATGAAAAAGAGCTAGAGTGTTCTGCTCCGAGAAAGTGGCGAGCGGCTCAGGAGACAGACACAGAGCTGTGAGAGGTTGGCCTGAGTCTTCAGTCACTGTTGAAGCATTGCAATGTCCCTGAAGACTGGGCCTTTGAACCAAGAGGGCAACTCTCCCATGCACCTTCATGAGAGTAAGCTTGACTCTCTGTGGTCTCACAGGAATTGCCCTTTGGATCTCATCTAGCTTGTACTGGACTGTGATGGAAATTGTAGAAAGTTCTTTCACCTGACTCTGAGACCTCAATGCACACAGGAACATCTTGGCTCTCTTCTACATGGTGTCAGTCCCCAACACCTCCTTCACCTGAGGTGACCCTCAACTTCCTGTGAGGACTCTGAGGTCTAAGCTGGTGAAAGGGGGTTCTCTGCTTTCTGAAAATAGTTGTGAATGTTTAGTCTTCCCAAGCCAGCTTCTGGGGATAGAGATAGTTGCTCGTGGCCCTGGGTGAAGAGGGAGCACACAGGTCAGATGGAGCAGCCAGCTTTGGAGACTTCCCTGCTGCCCTCTGTGACCATATAGGAGAAAAGAAGATAGGGCAGGTCGGGAGTGAGCCTACTCAGTGGCACAGGTGCTTTCTCTTGATGAGTCTTGAATTTACTGCATGGAGAATGTGGAATCCAGCAATGTTGGTGGCCAGACCACACCGGAGATATAAAGTCATTAGAAGCCACTGTTGACTGACCACTCATCAGCTTGAACAAAGATTAAATTACTTGGTGATGATTGAGTTGTGAGGGGACTAGCAAGAGAGAGCCTGGAAGCAGGCAGTCTGGATCCAAAGACCTGATTCATCAGTCTAGTTGTGCATAATTTCTCCCTTCTTCCCTTTCTCTCTCTCCTTGTAAAAGCGTCAACCCTACAGAGCAGTTTTGTAGCTATGTGAGAGTGACGTGAGGGATTCTGTCTCGTTTGCCCTCTGTAAGCTCCAGATCCTGTTAGTGCTTATAATAAAACCGGCAAATAGCTATAGTTAAACCTCACTTTATGAAGTTCTGTTAATGATGGACTTTATATATATCAAAGACAAATGTTCAGTACTAGGCTAATCTATGCACTTGTATAATCCATACACCTTGTAACCACACATGGGGGTCACATAACTGAATGTGAAGATTTCAAAATTTTTTTCTTTAAAATGAATTCCAAAAATAAAATCATACTAGTGTAAAAATTCTTTAACTAAAAATGAATTCATGATTAGTAACTGTTTGATATTACACCTATTTTATAATCCCTGTTCACGTAAAAATTTCTGGGGCAAACAAGATGTTTCTAGGGAGAAACATTATGTCCTGTTTATGCCATCCTGGTTTTGCGTGACTCTACTCCTCCATGTTCCTAGACAAAGATCGCCGAGTGCGGCACTTCTCAGAAAGCCTCCACTGCATTAAATACACATGGCTGTATTATTGCTCCTCCACCTTTTTTCCTTTGGTTTGTTTTTGGGCCAAAACTGGCCACAGGATTACTCCTGGCTCTGCGCTAAGTTAGTTCTGGTTCTGCACTAGGAACTACTCCTTGCAGTGCTCAGGAGACCATATGGGACCTCAGGAGATATAACTTCGGTCTGCCTTGTGCAAGGCACGCACCCTGCCCACTGTGCTATTTTTGCAGCCCCCAAATCCTCCCATTTTAAGAGAAAGTAATGGAAGGTACCAGGAGCTTGAATGTAGTTCACTTTTAGACTAGAGGCTTGAAGCCTGTTGGTTCATAAATGCCCCCGCCTGTGTTTCCAGTGAGTGCCCAGTACTAGGAGACAATAGCACCCTTAAATGCTTTCTAGGAGAGCTGGGGTAGCTTGGAGTTTCAGTATTAACTCTCAAAAGCCCCTGTGCTACCCGGCAGCCCACCCAGGCTCCCAGTTCAATGTCTGGGCTCTGGCTGATATTTGCCGAGAAACAATGTGGAGAAGATTGTTAAAATATTAATATCTGCGGGCTTCTCTGAGCCTGAGCAGCGGTACGCATTAGAGGGCAGAATCCTCAGGTGAGATGGACACTCTGGGGAGCTGAGGCTGCTGTCCCAGTCCGGGCTAGCCTCCAGCCCATCCTTCTGCACAGGTTATTGACCTACCACAGCTTTGAGAACACGTGGCTTCCCTCTGTAGTGCCTGAGGCCGAAAGGGTTCCTGTAAATGCTGCACACAATTAATTATAAACAAAGCAGCCAGCCAGGAGCACTATGCTGAGAGAAATCTCTAGCAAGCTTCATTGTGTGCTCTTTATTTCGCCTCTGCATTTCCATCAATTTAAGAGCTCCCGAAGACTAATCCTCCCTAATGGCAGATTTATGATGATGAGGCCATTATTTTTTGATACTGCAGATTTAAGAAGTGACCGAGAAAACATGATTTTAAAGCAACTTCCGCTCACATCCCACCTCCAGCTCCCACCCCAAGCAAAAGATGAGATTAAAAGAGCTCTTGCTGGTGTGATTGTTTGTGCTAGAACCTCTGCCAGGTCGGAAATAGAGGAGTTAATCCTGCCAGGCAAACATGGAGCCCCAACTCCAATTTAATGAGACAGTAGCATGTTAATAAGAGATTGATGCATCCATTCACCAGGAAACCCAGCAGCTGGGTGAAGGCGCCCCCGAGAGCTGCTGACTTTGTCATTCTAAATTTCTCTAAGGAAAGCAGAGGCTGCCATGGGAAGGGCTGCAGTGAATTCTTACTGCATACACAAGAATGGGGGGTGAGGATTGGGCTTCACGCAACTGGGAAATCCCGTCTCTGACATGTCTCTGAAAGCACTGGACGAGACTCACTACTCTGCCCAGCATCTTCCTAGGTGGCCCCCATAGAGAATGTTGTCCACGGGTAACTGCCAGACCAGAGGTGAGCCAAAGATTAGCCAGACAGATTTCTTTCCTGTGCTTTCCTCCAGCTAGTCCTTCCTAGGAAGCAGATAAAAAATATACTGACATGCAATCTTTTGATACTGTCGAGTTTCTCCTTGTCCCACCCTGCTGCATTTGACCTTTTGGTGTCCCTCCCCCCCCACCTCCCCCCTACATCCCCCCCTACCCCTCCCACTTCTCCTCCTCATATCCCCTCCCGCCTTCCTTGGCAGGCTGAGGAGACCCCTGGATCCCATGAAGATGAATATTTTCAAGTGCAAAAGTAAAGTATGTATAAACCATTACAAAGGAAGTCAATTGTATTGAACTCAAATACCAAACCACTATGCTTACAATATGCTGGAATATTAAAAATGGACACATATGAATGCATGTGCTGCTTTAATGGTTCCAGTAATGAGCTCTCATTATTAGTTGTTTCAGGTCTTGATGACCTCACATGCTTTTTCAAGATACAATGGATCCTCATTAGTTAGGACTTCTTATTTGTGAATTTGCCTACTAGCTGAATTATTTTTACAACTACTAAATCAATACTCAGGCCACTTCTATGCCCATTTAAGTGGAGGAAAATTCGAGGTTCCTGACCTGTACATTTGCAATGGAGGCCGAACAAGGTGACATTGCAGCTTTCTTTGTTTCAGAATTTTCACAGTATATTTTGCCACTTTGGGAGGATTTTTTTCCTTTAATATTTTTTTGTTGTCCATTTCACACATTCAAAATGACTCCCAATATAGTGCAGAAGCACCATCTCGAGAATTCCCAGTGCAAGAGACTTCAATGTGCCTTATGAAGAAATGAAGAAATGTATGTGGATAAGCCTTAGATGGGAGTTGTAGCATGATTCACCATCTGTTATGAACAGATCAAGGATAAATAAAATAAGGTCCCTTTAAACAAAAGCTATACCATAAAACCAGGTTCCTGTATTGATTGGTTACTGATGTGTATGACCAGAGACTTGTAAGAGCTTAATTCTACATTTCACTTTTTAAAAATTGAATCACTGTGAGGTAGACAGTTACAAAGTAGATCAGGGTTGGGCTTCAGTCATACAATGCTCCAACCCCCGTCCCTTTACTAGTATACGCTTCCCCACCACCACCTACATTTCTCCTTGTGGCAATGATGCAACATAGCTAATTCACTGTGTAAAGATGACCCATGGAACAGAGCTACCATAGTGCAAATATTAATGAATAATTATAATTGATTTACAGCAAAACAATGTGATGTGAAAATATTCGTGACAGAGCTTTGACTTACTGCCTACTCTGCCATGAAAGGCAATGGGAGTTTTGACTCAGTCTTGGGGGACCTTTTTTTTTCCCATTCAAGTTCCTAAGTACTCCTCTGGGAAGTGCTTCTCTTTCTGTGTGGCTTTCTCTAGACTCTCACTTCTAAACTGTGAGTCTCTATCCCACATGGGGGTCATGTAACTGAATGTGGGGGTGGTGAAAAATTTGGCAGCAGTGAAAGATTTCTGAGCAAGTCACTTGTCATTTGTCTTCCTGTTGTTCATCAATTTGTTCTAGCAGGTGCCAGTCACATTTCCATACGTCCTGTCGCATGTTAGTGCAGCCCAAGGGCATCTGCTCACTCCAGAAAGATGAAGAACCTCAAATCATTTGTTCAGGTCATGGGTATGAGGTCTACATTGTTACTGGTTTTTGGCATATCAAATATGACACGGGTAGCTTGCCAGGCTCTGCCATGGGGGTGGTATAGTCTTGGTAGTAGGCTCTCAGTTTGTGCATTTAGATGCTGAGATAAAGATTCAAATTTATAGGCCAGTTTAACTCCAATTTATACTCCAACATAGTAAGGAGCAAAAAGTCCTTGGATGATACAGGTCAAGATATATACTGCAGGACTAGAGCAATGCTACTGTGGATAAGGAACTTGCCTTATACCTGGACAACCTGGTTTGATCCCTGGCACCTCCATATGGTCCCCTGAGCCCACCAGGGAGTGATCCCTGATCTCAGAGCCAGTAGTAAGCCCTGAGCACTGCCAGGTGTGGCTCCAAAACAAAACCCCCCAAAATTACACACACACACACAAACACACACCAACTTAGGAGCCCAGTTCTATGTAAACTCACTCACATATTTAGTCACTTGACAACTATCTATAGGTGCTGATGGGACCCTGAGTGGACAATTGTAAGCAAGAGAATGGTTTTTGGTTCTTAGGTGGTCACTACCTTTGCCATTATTTCCTGACCCATGTCATCTTTCTACCTGGCTCATTGCAATAATCTCATGCCAGCATCCGAACTGCTCTTCCTACGTCCACTCTGCTCCTCTAGAATCAAATAGAGCTGAGGGCTCCTCTCACCGCCTCCAGTACGGCCTCCACGGCTTCTCACCTTTCCAACTGTGCTGCCTGAGAAACTCAGCTGGTGTGCAGTCCTCCAGGAGCCCTACTTGTCAGTTCCAAGATGGAGCAAGGCCAGTATTGGGCTGTGAGCTGTCCTGGGACCAAAAAATTAGTGCAGAATCAGCCATATAATGAATTTTAGGTGTTTATAGCAGGTGTGTCTACTCTGCTTCTCAGAAGGAAAAGGTGTCATGCGGGAAATGCTGCAGAAGCTTGCTGTAGACAAAGTCCCTTGGAGAGATCTCTGGACGGGGGACAACGCCTCAGGACCTGACTTTGGGTTTGTGCCAGTAGAAGACTCTCATAAAGAAGTTGAGTGGCTCTCCATTTTCAATGTCACCTGACTTCTTATTTTTCTTTCTCATCAGGAGCTCAGCCTAAAAAGGCTCTACTCCAGGTGAAAAAATACCTGAGGGTAGGGATAAAACCTTCCTGACGATTTATATTTTTTAATTGAAGAGCTGTAATTTACAAAGTTATCAACAGTTGTGTTTTAGGCACATCATATTTCACCACCAATCCCACCACCAGTGTCAACTTCCCTCCACCAGTGTTCTCATATCCCCTTTCCACTCCATCCCTGCCTGTCGACTTGACAGGTACTTTACAAAGTTCCAGTGGTTGCAGCTTAGAGCTCATGTTTTCAGTGTTGTTGAGTCTGTGTTTTGGATATCTAGCTATAATTTCTTAATAATTTTTTATGTAGAAAACTAAAAGTTTTGTTTGATAGCAAAGGGTAAGATATTTTCTTTCTGTCTGTCTTTTAATGTCACACCTAGTGATGCCCAGGGATTATTCCTGACTCTGTGCTCAGGGATTGCTTTAGATGACTCTCTGGGGCCTCATGCAGTGCTGATGATTGAACCTCGGCTAGCTGTCAAGCAAGCACCTTACCTATAATATCTCTCCAGTTTCAGGACCAGATATTCTTGCATGGGTAAAGGAACAATTGTGTTGGGATAT
Source organism: Cryptotis parvus (assembly GCA_021461705.1). Taxonomy (NCBI): domain Eukaryota; kingdom Metazoa; phylum Chordata; class Mammalia; order Eulipotyphla; family Soricidae; genus Cryptotis; species Cryptotis parvus. The sequence goes on from JAJIBD010008803.1 coordinate 6,773, forward strand.
TTACCTGAGGATGACAGAGGAGCCCGAGTTTATCCACCATAAGCACTGTAGACTGCTGTAGACTGCTGTTCCTTTTCACCCTTCTTACTATAAGAAGTATGATTCAATGGCTCTAGTTCTAGTCTTAAGAAAAGGAAGGCACTTTTTTCTTATTTTTGTTTGGGGTGTTGAACCACACCAGGTGATACTCAGGGACTCTTCTGGTTCAGTCTTCAGGGGTCACTCATGGCAGTGCTCAGGGTACCATGTGTGCCAGGGGATGGACCTGGACGTCTCATTGGCTCACTGTGTGCCTACCCTTTAGAGGTATCTCTCTGGGTCCATTTTCTATTTTTATTTTTTTTTTTATTATTTATTTATTTATTTATTTATTTATTTATTTATTTAGCTTTTTTGGGTCACACCCGGTGACGCTCAGGGGTTACCTCCTGGCTCTGCACTCAGGAATTACTCCTGGTGGTGCCTCGGGAACCATATGGGATGCCGGGATCGAACCTAGGCTGGCATGGGCCAGCCACGTGCAAGGCAAACGCCCTATCGCTGGGCTATCGCTCTGGCCCTATTTTTATTTTTTATACCATTTGTACTGAGGTACTGGGATTCATACTACTGTTAAAGCATCACAGCAATTCCAACACACGGACATGGGTCCGTGACCCAGAGTACCAACTTGCCTCCATCCATGTCCCCCAAATCCCTCCCTGCCACCCCCTTCCACATAAACTCAGTTTTATGGACAAAAATCTCTAATTCTGATAACTTTGGCTGTTTGTCGTTTCCTTAAGTTTTTTTATATCCCACATATGAAGGAGGGTTTTTATTGTGAAGGTGATGATAATAACATACGTATAGACAAATAAAGTTAAATACTACGAATGTGAAATACTACGAGACTGTAAATCCATGATTATTTTGTCAAAAACTATATATCTTTAATTTTCCTAGGTATATACATTCTTAAAATTTATAGTAAAGGAGTCTATAGTAATACATAAAAATGTACATAAAATAGATAAATCCTACAAATATACAACAGTAGAGTAAGGGAAGAATTTAAAAACATTAAAATATGAATAGAACTCTAAAAATATGAAAATGTGTTTTTTTATTAAAAAGAGAATATAGGTTTTATGTTAGAAAATACCATATTAAAGACAGTGCTTAAGTATCTGAATCAAGTGAAAGATTTTAATTAAAAAAACTCTATTGATATTAAAAAATCACCTGAGGACAAAGAAAGAACATTCAATATAAATGAAACATTAATTTACCTTGGAAAAGTACAAAACCCTCAGCAATCTAGGAATAAACAGGCCTCTTTATTTTTTAATGTAGTAAAGGGCAACTGTAAGAACCATGAGCAAATGCCATGCTCAGTGGCAAAGTGTTAAGAAGTTTGTGATGTTATTTAAAGAAGCTCCTTTAATGCTTCTTGTAAAACTTGTTTAAAGCAAGGGCCAGGAGGGCTGATCCATGGTTGGAAGCCTACTTCACCCTCTTGAGGAAAAGGCAGTTGGGATAGGGAAGGGACCACTATGACAAAGATAGTGGTAAATTACCACGTATAAAAAACCAAGAGAAGAATAGGTAAGGGAACAAGCATGGTAACCTCTCTGTATTACAGACCATAATGTCCAATGGGGGGGGGAGAGAGAGAAAGAGAGAGAGAGAGAGAAGGAAAGTTGCCTGCCAATGAGACAGGCTGGGGCATGGGGGTGAAGGGAAGGTAAAGGGAAACATTGGTGGTAGAAATGTGTACTGGTGGAGGGATGGGTGTTGGAATATTGTGTGATTGAAATCTGATTACGAACAGCCTTCTAAATGTATGACACTGTAACTCAATTAAGAAAAACAACACAAAACGAAACTGGTTTAAGGCTGTGAATTCCCTAATCTGTTTCCAAAGCATGAAGCTCTATATTGTCCCCTCATTCTAGCAGAGTATGTCTGTTATCTCTATCTTCTATCTATCTATCTATCTATCTTCTTCTATCTATCTATCTATCTATCTATCTATCTATCTATCTTCTATCTATCTATCTATCTATCTATCTATCTATCTATCTATCTATCTTCTATCTATCTATCTTCTATCTATCTTCTACTCTCATCTCTATCTACTTCTTCTATCTATCTATCTATCTATCTATCTATCTCTATCTATCTATCTATCTATCTATCTATCTATCTATCTATCTATCTATCTATCTATCTATCTATCTATCTATCTATCTATCTATCTATCTATCTATCTATCTATCTTATCTATCTATCATCTCTATCTAGATCTATCTATCTATCTATCTATCTATCTATCTATCTATCTCTATCTATCTTCTATCTATCTATCTATCTGTCTGTCTGTCTGTCTGTCTGTCTGTCTGTCTGTCTGTCTGTCTGTCTGTCTGTCTGTCTGTCTGTCTGTCTGTCTGTCTGTCTATCATCTATCTCTCTCTATTTCTCTATCTATCTATCATCTCTATCTATCTATCTATCTATCTATCTATCTATCTATCTATCTATCTATCTATCTATCTATCTATCTATCTATCTATCTATCTATCTATCTATCTATCTATCTATCTATCTATCTATCTATCTATCTCTCTTTTCTCTATCTACTCTCTGTCTCTCTGTCTCTCTGTCTGTCTCTATTTATTTATTATTGAATCATAGTAAGATACACAGTTACAAGGTTGTTCATGATTGGGTTTGTTATATAATGTTCCAACAACCATCCCTTCACCAATGTACAATGTCTCAATTCTCCCTCCCAAACTCCCTTTGTCCCCTATCAGTAGCCAGCCTCTGTGGCAGTCACTTTTCTTTTTCTATCTCTCTCTTAGCTAAGTATTCTCAGTTCTTTTCCTTCAAGGTGTTATTTTATTTATTTATTGCCAAATCAGAGCAGATTTTATTTAAGAGAAAAGAAAGGTAGTATTACCTAGTAAAGTGGGGTTTAAAGTGAAACAACCTTGAGAAGAGAGTGCTTCCACCATTCTGGTTAACCCCCTTCTGCCACCCACTCAGGGAAATGTCAGGCTTGAATAAGGACAGGTAAAGTCATATATGAGCACCTACATGGCATGGACACCCACATCCCACTACTCTCACGAGGCGGCCATTTTACTGTGCCCAGAGACCACATATTCTGCACAAGACGGGGGAGATGCTCCCTGCCACCCAGTTACTTGGGGGCGGGACTCAAGCTATAGAGAGGGATTGCTTTTTGCATGAAAGTCAGCTCTCAGGAGGAGGTGAAATATGGAAGCAGGATAGTTTTCACTGAACGCAATTTACTTAGAATGATGTGAAGGGTGAGAAAGAGAGGAGATAGTGTTCAAGGGAGAACAGGAGCTTGAAAGAGCAAGTCTAGTACTTTCTCTCTTTTTATTTTACTTTCCACCATTCTCTTCTTGCTCATAGTCTCATTTGTAGATCTGTTGTCAATCTTCTGAGAGTTCCCTTGTACATAGTATCTTTTGTGATCTCACCTCCCTCAATAGTCTGACTCTGTCTTTGGCTTTTGTTATAAAGTTGAGCAGGGAGGGGGGGATGCGTCCCTGAGACAGTGTGAGGGGAAACAGGTGCCACAGTAAGGGCTGTGGTGTTGGAATGTCATGTGCATGAAGCCCTATCATTAGCAGGATAGGACAACATCGGTGAGACGTTGTCTCACTCACAAATCACAGTGACTAAAATAAAATTTTAAAGAACAAAAAAGAAGAAGCATTTTTAGGCAGACTCTTCTGTCCATCAGCCTCAGGGTAGGGTTATGGGCTGCGGGAAAATAAGGTGGAAGAGGTACCAAGCTGGATGCCAGCATACAGTAATGCTGATACAGCAGGAGCTAAGGAGGAAAGCACCAGGTCTCAGGTAGCTAACCACACCCAAGGAATAGGTAGCCAATAAAAATGTAGAAGGCGATACCTGGGGGGGATTTGGCAACAAATAAAAGGCAACCCCAGGCTCCTCCCCCAAGAGAGGAGAGAAGAAGAAGGGGAGAAAAGAAGAGCTTTCTCTCACTTTCTTGCCAGCTGCTCCCAACCTGTCTCCTTGGATCAGGTAGGGCGGCCTGCCCAGGTACAGGGTCCAGTATGGATAGGCCATAGGAGACCAGGCAAGGGCTGCAGCAGGTATGGACCAGGCTCAGAGACCCAGGCTATGGTAGGGCTTGGATGCCCAGGATAGCTCAGGTTCAGGCAGGCACAGATGCCCAGGTACAGGGTAAGGTACTGAGCACAGGAGTCTCACCCACATGTACAGGGTAGAGGCTGGAGACTAAGGAAAGTTGGAACAGGACAACAGGGACTGCTGGGGTATAGTTGGGAGGCCCAGCGGAAGGCACTGAGAGAGCAGCACAGGAACAGGACTGGGCCATCGTGGTGGGATGTGAGTAGATTGTGTGGGTCAGGACCAGGAATTCGTTCATGGGGAACAGAGAGGCTAGACATTTGGGGATGGGACCTGGAAACCTCTGTACATTAAATAACGTTCAGTCTTCTGAGTTTTGTATGTAATTCTTTCATATAATCCTCAAGAACCCACTAACACAGGTGAATCCACTTTCATAGTAACAAAGCCTTCTGATTGTCAGGTGGGTACAGTGAATGGGGCTTTGGTTCCTATTCGTGCCAGTCCAAGGAGAAGTGCCATAAATTTGTCCCATACTAAATCCTACAGACTTGAACACAAGCCTTTTGTCTTCATTGAGACTAGATCGTTTGTCTGAGAAGGCATCCAGAAAGCTAGAAAGACACAGGGAAGGAGGCAGCTCCATTTCAGGTGGGGCTGCTGTTTCTGCTGAGCCCCGGACTCCCCAAAGTGACCCCCCAAAAAAAGGCCATCAACTTCAGAGCTTTATTAAAAATTATTTGAGGGGAATCGAACCACAGGAATCATACTGTCACAGCATGTTTTTGTTAATGAGGGAAAAGCACGTTACAGAGATGCTGCTCAACAGGATTCCAAGAGCCTGTGACAACAGCATCTTCATAATTTTTTGGCGAGTGGATTTATCCAAGTTTCTTTCTCCCAAAGCTCTCTAGAGACTCAATGGCCCCCTTGGTCTCCAAACACCTTTTCAATCTGGTGGTTAAATGGATTCTCCTTTCCCAGGACCTGGGGCCACTGGAGCATCACTTTTTTCCAGAAGCGATCTGCCAATAGCAGCAAAGCCATCTGCAAGAGAGACCCAGAGGAGGAGTAAGTAGGAAATGACAATGAAGGAAAACATTCTCCAGCAAGACTGATTTTATCCTCTTTAGGGGAGACAGATTATGGAATGGTCACCAATTATAACTGCCTCCCAGTCTCTGTATGTTCCCACCCCCATCTTGTGACATGGCTGGGGTTGTGCACATGGTTGGAGTCTCTCTGACTGAAATCTGAAAGGATGTCACTCTGGGTAGAGACTGTCCCTCTGGAATTGTGTTTCATGACCTAATTGTCTGTCGTGTTGACAAACTCAGCCAACAACTCTTCTTATTGGTCAATGAGATAAGAAACCATATTGGGAAGCCCCATGACAAGGAACAACATGACCTTAGCAGACATTCAGCAAGGATCTGGGTCCTCTCCCTATAATCACAAGGAAGTAAATTCTGCCAAGAACCTGAGTCAGTGTGAAATCTATTTACTCTTTCCCACTGAGTCAACAAGAACATTGCCTGGGGTCCTGGAGAGATAGTACAGCAAGTGAGGCACTTGCCTTTAAGTGGCTAACATGGTTCAATCGCTCATAGGATCTCCTGAGTCCCACCTGAATGATCCCTGAGATAAGAGCCAGGTGTAAGCCTTGGGTACCACTGGATGCAGCCCCCAAACAAAACAAATAAAGGAACCTATCCTGGATGACACATGGATTGCAGCTATGTGAAACATTAAGCAGAGGATTGACCCAACAGAAATGGGGAGTAACAAGTGTGCATTAATCTAAGTTGCTAAGCTTGATGTAATGTGATTGGATACCATACACTCCACTTACATCTGCAAAATGTACACAACACACTCCACATATACAGCAGATAATGCACACCCTGTACCACACACTCCACTCTCAGCCACACATCTTATACATACCCCTACACACCACTTATACTATATAAGTATATACATGTGCCACACATACAATGCACACAACACACAGCACAAAAAATAGTGCATGTGTTGTGTAAAGACATCAAATACATAAACACATGTTCCCCTACCTTTTCTCACTGCACACACACACAAAATATATACACACACATTCAGTCTGCCTACCTTCCATACCACATCACACCATACATATACTTTATCATATACATCATACATAGCCTCCCCACACACTCACTCTTCACACACGAACATAAACATATGTTGACTATCAGATTGGGAGAATTTTGAGACAGATTTGATCATTTCTAACACAAAATTGTCAACCTATTCAAAGAAACCTCTGGTCTTGTGGCTATTTTGATGCTATTTCTCAATAAAAAGAGCTCCTATCAGGGCTGCAGACATTTACTGGTGGTTCTTTCTTACTTCCTTTCCTTTTTAACTTGATATACCTAAACTTTTTTTTTTTTAAATTATATGCTATCAAGGCATTTGTGGTCATCCATTTCCCAATTTAAATTAATATGGGAGGTGATAAGTTGGTACTAAGAAGCGAAAAAGAAAATGAAAGAGCATGATTTGTACATGAGGTAGCTTCTGGGTATGAAAGCAATTAGCTGGCTGTCAGTCTAATGGAGATGAGATGATTCATGTGCACATTGCAAATATACTGGGTCTAAAGTGAGAAGGTCATTGCTTACCAAATTAGATGCCTGTGCTGAAATGACCACGCGCAACCATTCATTGTTTGACCAACATTCACCAAGCACCTATTCAGGGCTTCTTTTATCACCTCTCTCCACTTGTCCTCCTCTCCCCAGCCCCCCCAGGTGCTGCTCAAGGCCAGCACCCCATCCTTTCTGCTCAGTATTCATTTGGTCCAGGAGCACGCCATTAACTTATTGTTTTCTCACAACCACTCTGGTGTGAGCCCTGCTGTGATCTTTGTTCACATGTGAATGACAGCACTCTTTCTGGTTATCAGTCGGACCCTTCCTTGTAGCTGACTTTATACTTGGCTGTCTTCCAGCTCCTGCCAGGTCCCAGCAGCAGAGTTCATAGCTCCCTGTGGTGCTGTGTTTGTCCAGACACACTGCCAGTGCCAGTAGGCAGGGCCTTCCCCTGCTGGGCACTGTGCTTTGCTGAGGGCAGTCCTGCAAGTCCCATGCTTTGTGGGAGTGTCATCCCTGCCTGTCAGCCTGATGCTGCTTGAGCGCCCCCAACCCCCAGTGCCAACACCTGGTGGGCATCATAGTCCCACGGTGAAGGTCATATGTAATGGTCTGGTTTTCAGAATTTCTCTGTTGCTGGTGGTGATTTTTATTTTTATTTTTATTTATTTATTTATTTTTTTAAATTTTTTTATTTTTACAATTACAAAGATATACAATTAAAAAGTTCATATTTGGGTTTTGGTCATACAGTGTAGCAGCACCCATCCCGCCACCAGTGCCCATCTCCCCATGGTGGTGATTTTTAAATGGAACCATGGTGTTTTACCGTATTTGAACATAGGGTGAGTTCTTCTGCAGGGAAATTCCCCATCCGAGAAAATGATCTTCTGACATGTGCCCCCCAAAAAGTTCATGTGATACAACTGGACAGAACAAGAGCCCAACAGTCTTTGTGCTGGACATCATCTAGGCCCCTCTCAGCATACTTCAGATCTTAATTGTAGATATTATATTGCAAAATAGAGCCACTTAGGAAAACAGTCATAAAGATAATCTTTAAATAGTAATTTAAAGATTATGTTATATTACTGATTATATTATATTACTCTCTAGTAATCATATTTATACTAAATATATTTATATTATTTATATTTTATATTATTTATAATATTATAAAATATAAAACATTTATTATATATTACTCTCTAGTTGTCTAGCTATGTCTATATCATCTATAATCACACACTTACATCCATAGTTTTATCTATTCCTATACCATCGATACACCATCTTTTTTTCCTATATTATCTATATACCATCTGTATCTCTATACCTATGTCTAAACGTACTTTAGGTGGTGCTGCGAATGGGACCCGGGGCCTTGCACAGCCAAGTGCTCTTCTGCTGAGAACTTGGCTAAGCAGAGCAGGAGAGTTGCACTCCTGTGAGCTGAGCTCCAGGCTCCATCCCTGGCTTCTTGCTGTGGGTAAGAGCCAATCTTGGCTCTGTGCTATGAGCTACTCCTGGCAGTGCTCTGTGGAGTGTGTGGAGCTAGGGATTGATCTCACGTCTGCAGCATGCAGAGCCTGCACCCAGCCTGTTGAGATATTTCCTTGGCCCCTGGAACATACAAATGCTTTTCATAGAAAGATTATACTGATGTTATCAAAAGTCTTCATGGCTTGGTACCTGTACCTTTATGACTTGGAACCTGTACCTTTATGACTTGGAACCTGTACCTTAATGACTTGGAACCTGTACCTTGTGGCTTGGTACCTATACCTTTTAAATCTTACTAAATTTAACTCTGGCATGCTGTCATTTCAAAGTTAAAAAGCCAATTTCTTTGTCCTGTGGGAAGAATGCTTTCAGACACTCCTACTTTAATTTATTTTATAGATTACTGACTGTCTCTAGAATCTCAGGAGTCTAGCTTTTTCCTCTTTGTGTGCATCGGGTTCATTGCATCTACCCACAAAGCTCCCACCCCCAAACACCTTTACCCATCACCCACCCTCTTCCTCCTTTCCGTTACTTTCCAGAGTAGTGTTCACTGACTCTGAGTTATTTACATTTCACACGAGTGAGAGCATCTGGTGTTGAATTCAGTCTTTTACTTCATTGCTTACTTTTGTCAGAGCCCTTCAGGTTCCATCAATATTGTTACAAAGGACACAAGTTCATCCTTTTTAATGACAGAGAGAATTTCAGTCACAGAAACCACAGTTTCTTTACTCAGTCACTTATTGATAAGATTCTGGGTTGATTCTGCATTTTGGCTATCATGGAGAATGATGTCTTGAACACAAGTATACCATATCTTTTCAAACGAGTGTTCTCATGTCCCTTGGATAAATGTCCTTGAGTGGTACTGCTGAATCATGATGGATTTTACATTTTATTTATTTACTTTTTGGGTGTTGTGCCACACCTGGCAGTCCTTGGTGGTGGCGGGACTCCCTGAGGTGCTTGAGCGGCCATGTGGTGCTGGGGATTAACTTGGGGCTCCCACAGCAAAGCAAGCACTTTTTGCCATCTCCCTGGCCTCACCATTCCCTCTTTTTGTTGGTTGTTGTTTTGTTTTGGGGTCACATTGGTGGGGCCTGGGGGCCATGTGCAGCACTGGAGATTGAACCCAGGTCAGCTGCATGCAAGTTCCCTACCCAGAGAATTGTCTCTCGAGTTCCATTCCTATTCAAAAGAGGAATATTCATACTGTTTAGTTTTCAGTTCTGAAAGAATATCCATACAATAAACTGCGTTGAATTCCATTCCCATCAACACTGTATCATAGTTTTCTTTTCTTCATTTGTCATTAACAGTTTTTCCCAATGTTTGATGTAGGCCATTCTCATAGGATACCAGTCCCTTTTTTTGAAATCAATCACACACTACAAACCATGCCAGCATCTGGCAGTTTACAGGGCTCTGGGCTTGACCTCAAAGCTACAGTACACTCAATGCAGCTGTGGCCGGAGGAAAGGAGATGGGTCCTTCTGTGGAGAGGGGCAGGGGCACAGCTTCCAAGGCGCCGTTGCCAGCAGTGTGTAGCTGTGTGGTTCTGAGGCAGCAAAAAGAAACTGAGCTTGATGCACATCTGTGGCCCTTTCAGCATTTTCTATTCACTATTATCAGATTTTAGTCCTTGGGATCTTTTGAGCAACTCTTCAGAAGCTTAACTTCAATTTAAGAAATTTAAAGAAAGCAGATGCCTGAGGCCAGAGAGATAATACAATGGGCTGAGGGCTTGCCATGTAAGCAGCTGATCTGGTTCAATCCACGGCCTCACATAGGTTCCCCTGGACACAGAATCAGGGGTAGTTCCTGAGCACTGCCAAGCATGGCCCAGAAACCAAAGAAATAAAAATAAAATTGAAAGAACAGATGTTTGATGGATAAAATTGCTGCAGTACCCACCAGCCCCACATCTTGGGTGTATGGAATAGGATTTTTCCCCCTAAGTTACATTCTCCATTTAGTCCATTGTCTCATGGTTATTTCCACTCTGCTCCCTGCTCTCCTCCAAGGCAGAGAGTGTTCTCTAGTTCCTCCTCTCTAGGTTCCTCTGGCTTGGAGAAAGATTCCCATTTTAGGGTACTCACTCTTTTGTGATCCTTTCTTCTTCTCCCTCCCCCCCATCCTCCCTATCACCCCCCACCCCCAAGGGTGCTGGGGGGCCTGTCATTTGATTTGTTTGGGTCACACCTAGTGGTGCTCAAGGGCTATTTCTAGTGTCATTTGCTCCTAGCTTCTAGAAAATGGCACACGCCACTCTGCAACGAGCCTCCTCACCACTGTGATGTCTGCCTTTAGCAGGTTCATTTTCTCCCTTTAGTTTGTTTTCACCTAAGTGTTCACTTGATATGTCTTGGATCTTACACATATGTGTACATTACTGAAATCCTTTTGGAATAAAATAGGATGAAAGGAAACACATGGGTACACAATCACCTTAAAACAAGAGCAGAGAGACTGCAACAAGTGCTGCTGGCTGTTCTTACCTCATTGGGATGAAATCCATCCACGGGTTCAATGAGTTGCCAGGGCTGCCCGCCACGTCTCTGCCACTCCTCACTGACTGTAAGACACACAACCAGGGGTCACAGATAGGCTTCTACTGGCCTTAGTCCAATCCCATGAGCAAGGAACATGAGACAATTGAGGCTGCCCAGCCCTTGCAGGCTTACCCAGAGTTGTGAGACAAATCCAAGGTATCTTCCCATAATAATGAGGGGTTGTTTGCAAACTCAGGGAACTATGAGAGTGTGTTGGTGGAATGTGGCTGGTGCAGTGCAGAGTGTGGTGGGTAAAGGTGAGCTCTGGAGTTGTCAGTACTGATTGAAATTTGTCTCACTGTTCAGTGGCTGGCAGGGAAAAGGGAAGCACTTGGTTGCCATCACTTCCCATGAGCTGCATTTGTAGGCTCACTGCTTGCCGATGTCAAGCAATCACCTTTAAGCATCACACAGTTGGTCAGAAATATAATTACATGAAATTATCTCAACATCCCACTTAGAGGGAGTATGGCTGGAGAGAAAATACGATGAGCCCCAAAGTGATGCAAAGCAATAAAGCTGTCATTCAATGGGGGATAAGGGAGCATGAATGTTCATTGCTCCAAGGCAACTGCAGAAGGAACTGCATGGTGATATCATGCAGGCAATAAGGAGTCCTCAAAGGAAACTCTTAATCTGTATAAAACCTTGGGACAGGAAGATTGGAAAGTGTCACTCGCAGTGTAGCTCATGTCCTTCTGCTCCCGAGTCAGCCAGAGGAACAGTCACAGTCATTAGATCTTTCCTTTCCCCCTCGACAGCATGTTTGTGCCATCTGTTCCTCTCTCTCTGAGCTCAGAATGAAGATTCTCCTGGACACTTCGGCTGGACTCAATAACTTGAGCTTCCCCAGAAAGCAAGTAACACTTCTCTTGTGCAATTAGTCCTCAGGTCACCATGCTCTGTGCTCTCTCTCAGTTGCTCAGGAAGATCTTCCTTCCCCAAGCTCAGGATGACGTTCCTGCTTCTGGGTTTGGGTTCCACACATCTGATCATGCATACCTATTAGCAGCTCCTGTGGCAGAACAGCCCCAGTTTTTGATGGTCTCGATATTTTTCCCCTGGGTTTTACTGGATGCCATTAGAGGAAGCAGCAATTGGAAAGTGGCCTTTTGCATTTCTTATAAAAGTCAAACTGAAGACATAGTCCTGTGTCTCTTCCACTTGGAAAACCAAGAGGAAAAACAATGTAAACGAAACTGCTCCTGCTGTGAAACAGTGGCCTGTTTCTGTTCTTATGCAAGGCATCTTGGAGCTATGGTGAAGCCTAAATCACAATGAGGTGGGTTTTATTTCGGAATCACTTTCTTGAATCCCTTAACTAGGCCACAGGTGACCCATTAGGTCACAGGTGCCCCATACAGGTGGTGTCTAGTGATTGTGGAGAGCTTGCTTGGCTCTGCCATCAGCTTGTTTGGTCTATTTTGTCTCTTCTTAGCACATCCTTGGACCCAAACTCTGTTATAGATTCATTCCTGGCCGCTCTATTTCCCTGCTGCACCTGAGCCAAGAAGATCTTGTGGGTGCCAGGCTGCTGCCTGAGTCTGGCGTCACATGCTGGTCCCAGGCTCTTCCCTCCCGCTGCACTAGGGAAGAAAATGGGCTAGTTTCTTTGTTTTTGGTGATGAGGTGGGAGTGGGGTCTTGCAATTCCACTTCCTAACTTTTACTTGATTTCCTGACTCACCTTCAATCTGAAAGTCCAACAAATCCCTTGACTGAACACCAGGTATCTGGAAGAGTTTCTCCAAAAGCACAGGCAACGTTCCCTCTGTATCTTTTGCTCTTTCGTAGATTTGCCTCATCTCCAGCAGGTAAGTCTCACAAGGCATTTAATATCAAAGCTAACAATGATGGGGCAAGACCTAGACCAGGGACAACATCAGCCCCACCCTTTCCACAGTGTGGCCATAACCTCATGTCTAGGCTCCTGCTTCTCCGTGTTCCAAGACCCTTAAATTCTTTGTCTTCTATGGTTTTAGTTTGGTTTTACATTATGCTGGTACTAATGTTTAAAAGCAAGCAATAAAATAAGGAATAAATTAAAATCCCAAGAGGATGCTGAGAAATTTGCAGATGAATATGGAAAGACAATGAGAATTGAACCCAGTGAAGACTTCAGAGAGACCCTGATGAAAAGCTGCAAGAGTCAGACATGAGAGTCATAAGATAAGCAGTAAACTCTGAACCTGGTCTGGTTCACACACACACACACACACACACACACACACACACACACACGTGGGCTCAGGAAGTTGCTTGCAATACTTAAGTATTCATGTTTGCAAAGGAGGTTGAATAACAACTTGAACCTAAACCTGTGCTGTCACTGACCAAGAAAAAGCATAAGAAGAGATTTATAGTGATCTAGGGAGCTGGAAAATCCATGCTGAAAATAAAATTTGAACTTATTGATCTTTGCCTATCCAGGTAAACCTAGATAGTGTTCCCTGCGAGGAGTGTTTACAAGGAACTGATAATTACAAAGGTCAAACTTAGAAAAAAGTTCTCTCTAGTGTGGCTTTACTACAACATGAAGGCTAAAGTTATTCCTGATTCTTTCCATTTTGGATTGAGTTTTATGAGCATTACTAATCACCAAACTAAAAATTATGACCCTTAGAGAGAGGTGATAGATAGAGGTAGGTGATACCCTACCTCATGGAAAATTAGAAAAAATACAATTTAGTCATCAGAATTAGTGTCTGTTTTAAAAATGAGAAGACATGGTCACTTCTTTATGAACCCATTTAAAGCCTGAACAACTTTGAGATGTGGGGATTATGAGAAGAAAATTGAAGAGCAAACACATAAAGAAAATAGAAGGGTTATATAATGCTGCTAAGTTTTGCAAGGGTACAGGGAATGCCTTTGGGTAGGGGCAATAGGAGAGGTCCACGTTGTACCACCATATTCCAGTGAATCAAAACAAAGTCAGCAATAGCATATTCCATCTTGATGGAGAACACGATGGTGCTTATCTTTCCCAATACCCATTCCTCCTCTTATTACTAGGACACTATGAAGATGATCAGCCTTTGAAAGAACTTGTCATGCAAAACAACCCAGAACATATTAAAAGAATATATGTGTTCTTCCACAGCTTACCAAGACATGGTCTGTTCGCCTTGGAAAACATCATTTTCTCACATGAGTATTATGTGTTCAAGGGTGTCAGTGCCCACACACCTGCAGACATCAGGGCAGAATCACTGCTTGGTAGAGTCAGGAAGCCACAAGTGAGAGTTGAAGATTTCATCTGTACTGTGACTAGTTCCAGGCAGTGATTGTTTTTGGTTTGTTTCTCTCAGGGTAAAAGTTGGTTTTCTTAGAATAAAGCCACTACCAGTGAGTTGACTCTATCTGAATTTTCTCTGATTTGTTAGAGTAGGTGATCAAAGCAGTGGGGAGCATGGTAAATTAGCATGAGGAGTTTGTACCCAGGACTGCGGATCAAAACAGGTGAGTGGATTTGGGAGGACACTTCTGGTGGTGCTCAGGACTTACTCATGACTTTGTGCTCAGGCATCACTCCTGGCAGACACAGGGACCATTTGGGGTGCAAAGGATCAAGCTGGTTATCTTCATGCAAGGCAAGTGTCTTACTCGTTATACCATTCTCTCTCGTCCGGAAAATGAATGCTCATGTGTTTTTCTGAAGTCCGGAATTAAATTTCACAAATGGTTATAAATGATCTCTTGAAATTTGTTTTATAAAGTTAAAGGAACTCTGAGAGTCATCAATTCTACAGACAAGCAATGGGAACAGTGGTGGAAGTTGCATACCCAGCTGGCACAGTGGCTGCACATCAGCTCCCAGCAGATATGTAAAGATAAGTCTGCATGTCCTGTCTCATGCTAGCAGAGCCAAGGGCATCTGCTTGCTCCAGGAACATAAAGAGCCTCAATCCATTCCAGAATGAGGTCTATAATTGTTACTGGTATTTGGCATATCAAATACAACACGGGTAGCTTGCCAGGCTCTGCCGTGCAGGTAGCATACTCTTGTAGGTATCTCTAAGTCCAGCATTTATTGATGAACCACGCAATTTATTAACCAGCATTTATTGATGAGACAGGACATATGGAGATGTTACTGGGGCCCACTCGAGCAAATCGATGATGAACGGGAAGACAGTGATACAGTGATACAGTGAAGTCTGCATGCTGGGCAGCACCATATGTTACTGGTTATTGCCACACACATACTGTGGGGAGAACTAAAACCCAGACTTAAGGAGCCAGAGAGATAGTGCAGGGGTGAAGGTATACAAATGGCTGATCTTATTTGATTTGCAGCACCGCATATGATTCCCCAAGTGTCTTGCAGGAGTGATCCCTGAGCACAGAGTCAGGAGTAAGTCAGGAATACCACCAGTTGTGGCCCCAAAACAACAAAACAAACCCTCAAAACAAATCAATTATAAAAAACAACCATGCATGATAAAATTAAGTTGTCCTAGAAGTCAAGGACAGCCAGTGACACATTTAAACTGTCAGGGTGGCAGAGTTGATGAGGAAAGTTTCCTTCCATAGGAAGGAAGGAAAGCACCATTTCTTTCCCCAGCTTGTAACGTGAGGTCCGGATGAAGAAA
The DNA here is from genome assembly GCA_021461705.1 of Cryptotis parvus. Taxonomy (NCBI): domain Eukaryota; kingdom Metazoa; phylum Chordata; class Mammalia; order Eulipotyphla; family Soricidae; genus Cryptotis; species Cryptotis parvus. The sequence continues at coordinate 22,195 of JAJIBD010008803.1, forward strand.
AGGGCCATCACCTGCTGCGGGTGGTGTTTCCTGTAGAGAAGAAACTTGCTGCTTCTCTTTAGCTCATAAACAGCTGGAGGATGAGTCAGCAAGAAAAAAAAAAGAAAAAACCAAAAAAGTCTTTGTTGTTGAGCAATCCTTGCAGAACTGGACCGAGACTCTCAGCCTAGGAAGTTGGTGTGTCTTGTGCTTCCATCACAGGGAGACAGACAGGGTAAATTTTATAGGAAAAAATAAGGATATTTGTAATGCCAGGGTCATCTCAAATAGCTGTAAGGCTGCAGATTTGATAAATGTCTCTTTAAAAAGGGGTTTGTGGGGACTGGAGTGATAGTACAGCATGTAGGGCATTCAGCTTGCAAATGGATGACCTGAGTTCGATCCTTGGTATCTAATATAAACCACTGAACACTGCCAGGAATCATTTCTGTACACAGGCAGGAGTAACCCATGAGTATCACCAGGTGTGATCCAAAAGCACCCCTCCCCAAAAAATTTTTGTTTGTTCTTTTATGGTACTAGAACCTCACACACCTTAATTACATGCTGTAGCCCAGAGCTACACCCCTGGCCCATCTCCAGGTCCCCTCCCCATAGCCCCCCTGCATCTGGAATAAAGGAGACCAAGGTGTTGAAGAACTGCACACATGATTTCTACTATAGCGTCATCACAGAGATTCAAGTGCATGAGTCGTGAAGGAGGTAGGCTGGAGGGTGAAAGAGTATACACACTTGTTCTCTGTCTTCCACACGCCCCTGGAGAATGTCCAGGTGCTTCTCTCCATCAGTGGAGGAGGAGGTAGGATAGTGTCAACAAGCAATTGTGTCCCTTGTTGCAGTCTGTCCAAATGTTGACACCCTCCTGCCACAAGTCCCACAGCTCAGTAATTGCAGCCATAACCAAAGGAAAACTGAAGGAAGCAAAACCTGAGTGGTTCATTTTCCAGGTGTTAACTGCTGCACTGAGTCTGAGCTGGGACAGGGATGGTCTACTTGTGAAATCTGGGTTCTTCCTGTGGTGTGTGATTCCTTCTGTGAGATAGAATGGATGGCTCTAATAATGAGCTACCCTAGGCATGAGAGATTACCGGCAAAGAGGTGTTGGAAATCACCTCAAAAATGCAGGCCTTAAGATCTGAGCAGTATCCTGTGTAAAACAGGCTTAGGGCCAGGTCACAAGAGCCGCAAATGTGCATTCAAGCAGGGAAAGTTTAGGCTTAAGCAGATTTACACCCTGCTAGGGAGAGTACAGACTTAAGCAGGACATTTCCTGCTAAGAAGAGACTGGCTTGGACAGACTTATGGGGGGTCGCAACAGAGAGCCTTGGGGTGGGGGTCCCACCAAGAGCAGAGCATTCTTATAATCTGAAGGGCTATTGCTTATCTACTGTACCCCCCAATTGCCAAAGCAGTGCTAGTAGTATATGAACGGTGTATGTGACGGGAAGGTGGGGAAATGAAGGCTGTGCTTAATAATACCAAGGTCATGCTTTGTCTGCAGCTGCTGAGGTGACTTCCAGAACAAGCCTCTGCATATCTGCCTCGTTCTGTGTGACTGACTGCTGGAAAGAGTTAAATGTACAGGTTTAACTGACTCTATCACTGTCACTTGTCTTCCCATTGTTCATCAATTTGCTCAAGTGGGCACCCGTGACATCTCCATACATCCTGTCACAAGCAAGTGTAGTCCATGGGCATCTGCTTGCTCCAGAACCACAAAGAGCCTCAAACCATTCCTTCAGGTCATGGGAATGAGGTCTATAATTGTTACTGGGTTTTGGCATATCAAACACAACGTGGGTAGCTTGCCAGGCTCTGCCATGTAGGTGGTATTCCACACAGTAGTAGGCTCTCATCTCGAGCTTTACTGATGAACCTCAAAAGGGAGAGAATTGCTTTTCTCTTAGGTAGAGCTCTGAAGAGCTGTGGAGTCTGGATGTTGAGAATGACTGACCTCATGGTGTGGGGGTTCCCCTGGCTCTTGCTAGGCTCACTGGGATGATGGGCCACAGTTAGAACCTGCCTAGAACTGTATGCAGTATATAAATGTGAAATATCCTGGGAAGGACCTGGTCCTGACTTTCAGTATTATCTAAGACTGTCGCCAGGTTGTGGAGTAGCCGTGTGCTGATGCACCTGTAGAGTGTCTATCTTCCTGGGTTGCTGGGTGTGGTGATTGGGAGCTCACAGCCACGCCTTCCAACATGGAGGTGAAGGAATGGGAGGAGGAGCCCAAATCCCGCCTCCAAGTCCTGCTCCAAGTCCGGCCAGCATGGCCCTCACCCTCCCCTTAACTCACTGTGCACTCAGAATTACTCCTGGAGTTGTTCATGGGACCATATGGGATGCTTGGGACTGAACCAGGGTCAGCCGCTGCAAGGCAAACGCCCTACTCACTGCACTACCACTTCAGCCCCACATACTAACAATTTTAAGGTAAAAATTTCCATGATAGGAGTTTACCTTTGAGTACAAATTGAGACCTAGCCCAATTCTAAAAACTCGACCAAGATGCCTGCACTTCCTGAGGGTCAGGGTGTGTGACTGAGTGATAAACACGTAATGCTGTGTCAGCTGTTGGTGCACGCTGCAGATCCCAGGGCACTATGTCTTTTGATTTCTGCCCTCCCTTCACTCTGGCATTAGTCCCCTTCAGTGAAGAGTCTTTAAGTTCATATGGAGACGGAGAAGATGGCTTTGCAGCCAAACAGGAAGAACCAAAATGTCAAGAAATTTCTCAGGTAGCAAATGAGAACTTCAAGCAAGGAGGAACACGTTGTGTCTCTCAGTCAGGTGACTGGCTGCCATCTTGATGTTTAACGTTTTGTGTTGTTTTGGGGACACAGCCAGTGGTGCTCAGGGTTTACTCCTTGATCTACACTCAGGGATCACTCCTAGTGCACTTGGGAGGCCTTATGGAATTCTGAGGATTGGACCTGGTTGGTGGCATGCAAGGTAGGCAACCCTACCTATTGTACTCTCTCTGGACCCAAATGTAGAGTGCTTGTTTCAGTACAGCTACACTTTTAGCCTTTTTATTATTGCGTTTGCTGCCAAAGCAAGAATAGATCTATGACTCTTGACTTCCAAGCTTGTGGGACCCTGGCCTATATTTGATGAAGGTTAAAGCTCTTCTCTATAGGGTTTTCATAAGGATAAAGGCTGTTTTGTTGAAAACAGAGTCCCTGGCACTAAGCTCATCAAATGTGAGCTTAGTGAAAATTAGGATGAGTCGCTTAATCTGGACTAGTATAGAGCCTCTTTTATTGCAATTTAATGTGCATATGAATCACCTGTAGATTGTCTTTACACTCTGATTAGATGGTTCTTGGTTAAGAGTGGGGTCTGGTGTTTGCATTTCTAACTAGCATTCAATCATTTATCAGGCTGCTCTCTATGAACCATGTCTTGAGAAGTCCGTGTGTGAGGTGGGAGATGCTTTTTGTAAGGCACCGGCTATATTCCAGACATGCCGTTTAGTAGGGTTACACATTATTTCACAAAAGATTTGTTATATAGAGATTGTGTCCTCATTTCCCTATCTGTGAAGGAGAATTTAGAAATGGTTGGGGAATTGTCTGCACTCCCAAAGATAATAATCAATGACAGAGCTGGAGATTACTTTGGAAAATGAAAAAGTCCCATGTGAGTGTTAGGCATTATTATATTTTTAATAACTTTGTCTATATTCAAGGTTGATGATGAACAAAGATCACTTGGTAGTGCATTTGTTTGCACCAGAAATTCATTAATGAGTCTTTATCTTTTGCATTTCAATGAGAAGTTATTTATCAAAATGTCTCTTCCCATGAGAGAAATGTGTATTACCTAGGCAGGCAATCTAGTTAAGGGAGATCAGTCTTGTTGAAAAGATGTTCAGAATTGAAGTACTAGACTCTGCAATGCAAAATGTGTCAGCTAATGTAATATCTGATAATTTATGATTACCATCTGCTACCTCTCAGATCCTCTGGCTGGGGAGCAAGTTGGTCGGTGGTAGGAAGACAGAGATGATGAACTCAGGAAGAGAAATCGTCCATTTTTTGCCTACACTGTGAAGCTTAGTATTCATTAGTATTATCTTGACTGGCAGTCATTCACCAGGACTTTTCTCTTGCACAATTGCTTAGCAATGGAAGTGAACTTGGAAGGACTGATGCCAATAAATAATGTCTCAGAGTCAAGATGTAAAAGATATATCAGTTGCTTCATTCATCATTCTGTTTCTGTGTGACCACTCAGCAGTGGTCCCAACACTTGGTCTAATTCTTGAAAGAAACAGTCACTTCCCCCCCAGATATCTAGAATACAGTGGTCTGTTGTTCATAGGCAAGTTGGAAGTCTGTCCCTTGGAGATTGGCCGATTTCACTGTGTGTGCAGTCCTTAAATCTGCAAAATTGCTGGATCGCTAGGAAATATATTGGCCACCTTGGGAGGCATTGCCTCACCCTCCTGCCTTACCCACTGTTTTACTCTTCTTTAGCCCCTTAGTGAGGTGGGCAACAATATGTCAGGTAATTCTCTTGACTTATAGGCTTCCTTCCTCCCTAAAACTGCTGCCAACTGGTCTCCTGCTTAAAGGCTTCTGAAATGGAGGTGAAATATGGAGGTGATGCTGAGCTTTCATATTCCCAGAAAAAAAAATTTTTTGTGATGCCTGTCCTCCTATATTCAGAGCAATTAATATGTCTGAGAGATAGGACAGAGCCTGTTCCTTCAACCACTTGCCTCGGCAGGCTCTAGTCACTGCTGCTTTCATTTTGTGTCAAGTCAATACCTGAACCAAGTAAAACTTACTTTCTTGGAAGTCAAAATCCACATAGAAAATATCGAAGTTCTTAAATTTCTCTCTGGTTGCAATTTTTTTCAATGTACTGGAGAGTTGTTCTGCTCTCTGAATAAAAGGAAAACAGAAACCATTCAGGCAGAACAAAGAAATCAATAGTTGTCATCTCATGCCAAGCCATCAGCAGAGAGCAGTTCTGCTGGTTACATTATATTCATGCACAAATAGCCAATGAACATATGAAAACCATTAAATTTCATTAGGGTCCAAATCAGTTCAAATTGATGTAATCAGATACCATTTTCTCCCCTGGGATTGACAAAGAAACAACCATGATAATACAATACTGTCATGGGATAGGAGGCTAGGACTATCAATTGCTTTAATTTTTCCAGAAAGCAATTTGGCAACATGGATCAATTATTTAAACATAGGTATATACTTTGACCTAATTTCCCCCTAAAAACTTATCTTAAGGAGATGGAAGTGGCAACGCAAAGACACTTCCATGTACAAAAACCTTATCTCAATGTTGCTTGCAGAGTGAAAAACTGGAATCTATCTACATGCCCAACACCAGTGAATGAAATAAATTACTACAAAATTATGAGAAGAAACAATATGCGGAGACACAATACTTGATATTAGAAGACATAAATGTATCAATTCTAATACTAAATAAGAAAGTGTCCCCAGTTTATATCTATGAAAGCATTATTTCAAAGGCACATAATTTTTTTACAATACAGAAAAAAATTCATAACTTTATTAATGCTAAATTTAAAAGGTGACTACAAGAGTATGCCACCTGCATGGCAAGCCTGGCAAGCTGCCCTGTTTTAATTGATATGCCAAATACCAGTAACAATTATATTAGTTCATTCCCATGACCTAATATAATGGTTTGAGGCTCTTTATGTTCCTGGAGTGAGCAGATGCCCTTGGGCTCTACTAGCATGAGACAGGACATATGGAGATATTACTGGTGCCCGCTCTAGCAAATAGATGATCAACGGGAGGATAGTGATAGTGAGATTAATGCTATTGCCATACATGGGCTGTAATGGTCAATATAATTAGTGATGACCAAGGGAGCTGGCATGGGGGGGGGGGTGGGAAATGAGTGTCTTTGGTGATGGAACACACTGGTGGTGGGACTGGTGCTTAATGATGAATCTTTCTAACAACTGTATTATGAAAAACTTTGTAATTTTTAAATCATGGTGTTTAAAAAAACTCTACCATTCTTGTCTTATATATCTTGGGTATTAACCCCTTACCAGATGAGAGTTGGGTAAATACTTTTTCCCAATTTTGTGGACTGTCTTTGTATTCTGGTTATCATTTCCTTTTGCATGCAGATATTTCTTTCTTTCTTTCTTCTTTTTTTTTTTTTTTTTTCTTTGGGTCACACCCAGCAATGCTCAGGGGTTACTCCTGGTTCTGCATTCAGGAATTACTCCTGGCTTGCCTGCGGGACCATACAGGATGCTGGGGATCAACCTTGGGTCAGCCTCGTGCTTGGCAAGTGACCTACCATGCAGATGTTTCTTAATTTAATGTAGGCCCATTTGTTTATCTTTGCATTCATTTGCTTTGTCATAAGGTTTTCATTCTTGAAGATGCTTTAAGTTCAGTATCATGGGCTTTTTGCCTTCATTTTCCTTTATGTACCTTATGGGTCAATGTCTTATATAAAGGTTTTTAAAATCCATTTTGATTTGATTTTTGTTTCTGACCAATTTTCCCAACACCACTTGTTTAAGAGGCTTTCCTTGCTCTATTTCATACTTTATGCTCCTTTGTCAAAGATTATGTACCTGAGGATCTGTCTCAGGATTTTCAGGTCTATGCCTCTGATGAACCCCCACACTATGAGGGCCACTGTTTTCAACATCCAGACTCCATGGCTTGTCAGAGCGCCACCCAAGAGAAAATGAAATCTCATGCCCTCCTATTCAGAGTCCCATCCTACAGAGAAGACTATTTCAATCCCAGGTATGCCTGATCCAGAGATTCAGAAACACAAGGCAGAGCTGCTGCGGGCTCTCCTGAAGGCACATAATTTTATATGCTTACTTTATAGTGGAATTTTGGCTGATTTTGAGATTTATTTATTTATTTATTTATTTATTTATTTATTTATTTATTTATTTATTTCAGAGACTCTCAGACATGGGGCAGAGCTGCTACTTGCTCTCCCTGTGCCCAGCTGCTCAGTGAGGGCACCCGGGAGGCATGGCGGGTTCTAGCCCTGGCCTGCCATCCCAGCTGAGCCTCACAACAAGCCAGACCACCATCCTCCACTCCATGGGGCCTGCCATTTTCCACATCCGGACTTCATTCTCATCACAACTCCACCCAGCAGACCAGACTATCACAGCCCGGCCCGCGTGGCCCTTAGCGGCAGTGTGGTTTATCAATAAATGCTTTATTTAGAGGTGACTACAACAGTATGCCACCCGCACGGCAAGCCTGGCAAGCTGCTCGTGTAGTATTTGATATGCCAAATACCAGTAACATTTATATTAGGTCATTCCCATGACCTAATATAATTGTTTGAGGCTCTTTATGTTCCTGGAGCCGGCAGATGCCTTTGGGTTCTACTAGCATGAGACGGGACATATGGAGATATTACTGGTGTTCGCTCTAGCAAATAGATGATTAACAGGAAGATAGTGATAGATATTTATTTATTTATTTATTTATTTATTTATTTATTTATTTATTTATTTATTTATATTTTTGGGTCCCACCCAGCAATGCTCAGGGGTTACTACTGGCTCTACAATTAGGAATTACTCCTGGTGCTGTTGGGGGACCATATGGGATGCTGGGGATTGACACCATGTGTAAGGCAAATGCTCTATCTACTGTATTATCACTCCAGTCCCTGATTTTGAGTTTTATTTTTCTTTGTTTTTCTGCATTATCTAAGCTTTTTTAAGATCAAAATGCATTTCTTTTGTAAAAATATTCAATTAATATCTTAGACTTTTTTAGCCGTCTATAAAGAAGTATTTGAACCCAAAAGTAAATTCTAGAACATGTTCATTCTTATTTACCTTGGATATATAAAGAAGTATTTGAACCCAAAAGTAAATTCTAGAACATGTTCGTTCTTATTTACCTTAGATATATGCTACCTATACATAGGGCTTGAAATTTTTCTCTGCCCCTACCAAATGCCTAGTATCGGCTTTGAAATCATATGTGTGTATGTATGTGTTTCTGGTGTGAGTGTGCTTGTATGCATGATGGGGTCAGACACAGGTCTGGGCACAGTGATTGAGAGACACAGGAAAAATTAAAGACCCAGAGTGTGGCAGGAGAACCTGCTCTCTGATGAAACCTCTCAAGCACCCTAGAGTTATTGTGTTATTCACCATTTGGGGAACCACCATCTTGTTGGAATCCCAGCCCCAAATCATCAAACACAGGGGAAGAGAGACCAAAGATGGTGCCAAAGTTTCTGCAGCTCTCCTACCTCTGAAGTAAGAGTTCGAAGCGTCTTGTTGGATGACATCCAGCTGGAGCAGGGGCTGATCTGAGAACAGGAAAATGTAACTTGGATTATAGAGATAGTGATGCTAATGGAGCGTGACCTTGGGACAAGCAATGTGAGCTCACCTGGAGACAGTTCAGGAAGAAGTAGAACTGTGCGTAGGTCACATCTTTATTCAGCTGACCTAGAAGACAAGAGCAGGATCTGTTGAGAGTTCTCTGATAGAGCAGTCAAACAGGGACCCTTGGAGGTGATACAACCTCCTTTGCAGAGGTTGGCACTTCTAGAGCTGCCCTGATATTAATATTCTCTTCGGCATGGCCTGTGAAGAATGTTTGTGTTTCTCTTCTGTTCCAAAACATGTCTCATAATAGAGGAGAGGATTTGAGGAGTTGACTGTTATCTAGGCTGAAGTTCTTGACCTGGCCTGGGACAGGACCCAGGAGGACTTTGCCAAGCTGCGGTTTTCCCTAGCACTGGCATGCAATGCCAATTCTTAGGGGGCACTGGCAGCTTTCAAGCTGACCTTTAATAAATCCTTTTGTTTTGGGTGTCACTCTGTTAATGTTCAAGGACTACACATAGCTCTGTATTCAAGGGTTATTCCTGGTGAGACTCTGGGGACCATATGTGATACTGAAGATCAAATCCTGGTTAGTTGCTTGCAAAGCAAATACATTACCCACTGGACTGTCTCTTTGGCTCCTTAATCAGCTTTTTGAGTTCACATGTCACTCAGGAATGACCCATTCATATCCTGCCAAGAACTCTGAAGAACTGTCCTTCTGAAGGGCTGACCATGCAGTGACTCATGGTCTGGAGAACCGAAGGCCTTGCAAAATGTTGGGGTAGCCCGGGGTGGGCTGTGTGTTGAGAAGTGGTGCATATAGCATGGATCTCTTCATTTCTCAAAGGAAAGCTTTTGTCAGCCCAAATTGAGCAGGTTTGTTCTATACATTTTTGGGTTGCAGGTAACAGACAAATAGAAGATTATAACTACCACACGTGACTAACCTTGACCTTCCCAACTCTTTGCTGTGGACCCTGAGTCTGACTGATTCTTCATGCATTCCAGCATATCCACCCCAGAGGCAATTCAACTTTCACGTGGTGGCTGAGATGTAAAATTCAGGTCCTCACAAATCTCAGGGGTAAATGACTGATGTCCTATCCATTAGCACTTCTCACATGCTTGAAAAAAATAATAGAAAATAATAGGACCAATCTGGGAGTGAAGAGAAAGATTGAAGGTGATGGAACACAAGCCTTATTTTTCACTTATACCTCTGATCAGTTAGACTGAAAGATGGATTCAATTTTCTTGTCAGAGAAGAAAATATATTATCTCTTATGTGGGTGAGTGAATCCCACGACTGGAAAACCACAGGCTTATTATCACCATTGAAATCACAATGGCATGTCAGGCTTCTCTGTCCTCCAAAGGCGACTGCATTGTCATATTGGCTAGGAGCCCTTGATTACTGGCTTTGCTTTGTTGGAGCCCCCTACCATCATCTTTGTTTAAGACCTGCTTTCATCAACAAGACTTACATTCCCTTAATATGTGTGTATGTGTGTAAATGTGAGTGTGTGTAAATGTGTGTGTAAGAATGTGTGTGAGAGAGAATGTCAGTGTAAGAGTGAATGTGTGTAAGTGTATGTGAGAGTGTAAATTGAGAGAACAAGTGTGTGAGAAATTATGTGAGTGTGAGAGAACGTGTATCAGAGCGAATGTATGTGAGAGAGAATGTGAGTGTGTGAGAGAATATGAGGGTGTGTGTGAAAGAGAATGTGAGTGTGAGAGACAATATGACTGTTAGAAATGTGTATTTGAGAGAATATGAGTGTGTGTGTGTGTGTGTGTGTGTGTTTTGGTGATTCATCTCCATTTAGTTTGTGTGCCTGCCTCTGCACAGCTCAGCCCGGCCCTGCTCAATGACTGACATCCAACTCCTAACTCAGCCCAATCCTCAGACCCAGGTATCCTATGGACTGGCTTGTGCCCTCTTTTGGAACCATGACTGATGGATGTCTTGTCCCTGCCCTCTTGTTACTTTATTGGGTCAAGAACCTTTCCCATAAACTTTGGTGGCTTGGCTGGGATCCTGCCTCCTGCTCAGCCTTGATAAATCCCCTCTCTCTTTTCATCAGTGGTGAGGTTTCTGATACTCAACCACAAGTAATGTTCCTCCTCCATGCTCCTCCCTCCACCTGTAAACCTGTATTACTGTAATAAAGCTTTACCAAAGGACTGTTTTTCTTCTGTTCCTATATATTGGGACTCATTAGCTGGCTCCCATTTAAAAGTCAAATCTGATCTAGTTCTATCCTGGCTTATTTTCTTCCTGTTGAAATACTGCTGAGGTCCCAGAACCTCTTTGGATGAGAACACAAGTATTATGTTCTGTATCTTCTCTGAGTCATTGTCTCTTCACCTTCAGCTTTCTCCCATCTTGGCACTGAGCTAATTGGGCAGGTGAGGAAAGAGGAAATTCTTGGCGTGAGTCAGTATATTTTCTGAACAGGATAAATGGCACATTAATTGTGGCCAGAAGTTAACTGGGAGTAATAATGATTTTATTTCTCTCTTCTCTGGCATTAGAATAGGAACACCACAAGAGAAATTCTAGCAAAGAAATGCCTCTTAAGCATGGTAGACATAAGGTGGTCTATGGCAGCCTGTGGTTTAAAAAAAAAGAGAAGAAGGAAAATGGATCTTAGATCTTGGGATTTTTTTTTCTCACCTATCAGCACTGTCAGTTGGTTAATCATGCTTTTTTTTCTTTTAGAGATGGCTTAAATTTTTTTCTTTTTATTGTCCTGAATCAGTTGTACATCTGTGAAACCACAGATTTTTTGAGTCTGCTCTGTAGCTCAATACCATTTTCCCCTTGTTTTTGTTGGTTTGTGTTTTTGGGTCACACCCATCTGTACTCAGGGCTTAGTCCTGGCTCTGTGCTTTGGGATTGCTCGTGGAGGTGATCAAGAGACCATATAGGGTATTGAGGGATCAAACCCAGTGTCAGCTGTGTATGAGACAAGCACCTTAGCTCGGAATGTTACTTTTGTTTTTAACACTGTCACTTTCATGGTATTTTGGTATATTAATAATCTTTGCTGTACTAACTTATTCTGCTTATATACTGTTGTATGACAGGCTTAGGTAGCTTGGGAGCTTTGCTGTTTTACCCATTCACTGCTTAATCGACTTACATGTTCTTAAGCCAAAATTCATTCTAATGAGATCTCTCTTCTATGTCAACTCTGATAGAGGGTGTGGCAGTTACAGAAGTCATCTTGACTCTGAATAACTTCTGACTTATTATACATCTACTAAGACTTCTATGTTATCTAGATTGAGCACAGTTCCTCTTTATACCCATTGCACCCAGCGTGGGACAGTTAGAATTTACCAGGAGACTGCCACCCTGGCTACATTGAGACTATCTTTAAGATTATAGGAAGGATCATACTAGTTTGCTCTCAAGCAGTGTGACCCTTTCTTTCAGTATACGGAGAACAAGATACTCAGAATTACCCTGGTGCAGATAATAAGTAGGACCTTGTGGGTTCCATCTAGATTACATGAAGCCCATGAAATTAAGATGTATTACTTTATACCAGCCCCCTCCAGTGTTTTACATAAAAGATAATCTCAGAAGAAGGAATTGGTCCTTGGCTTACTCCTTTGTTTATACCTGTAATAGGGTGTGGCAACACCCTTCTACACTCTGTTGAGGGTTCTTTGTTGACAGGACCCTCCCTGTCAACAGATAGGATTACTTTGGTGTATATAAGGGGATTGACTTGAGGCACTCGCCCCTTTTTTCCTGCTCCTCCTTTTGGGTAGGACCCCTCCTTTGGGTGAGATCCTCTCTCTTTGGTGGGAGACTTGGGCTCTCTTGTATGGTCTAAGTTCTGAACAGAGCTAGAGTTTTTTCATTATATTGGATTGCGGTGGTAGAGCTTTTGTACTATTAAAAGCCTTTTTTGGAACTGTGCCAGACTCATGAGTTTTCGTCTGTTCCCCGGAGGCCTTGGAGGTAGAATAGAACTTCTGTTCTGATACTGTTGGGGACCCCAGTGACTCCCCCAACAAAATGCTATATCTAAAGAGGCAGCATCTGCAACTTTGCTCAGAAAGTGAATCTGGTGAAGAATGTTGGTAAAGAATGTCCAGTCTAAGAAAGTGCAGAAAGCCTGTCCCATAGTGACTCAGAAGAACTACAGGGGTGAGAAACGTGTGTGTGAGTGCATACATGCATGTGAGAGAGAGAGAAGAGAGAGGAGAGAGAGTGAGGGAGAGAGGAGGAGAGAGGGAAGAGAGAGAAAGAGAGAGAGAGAGGGGGAGAAAGATTAAGGGCTGATGTGATCTCCCTGGAAATAAAAAGCCTATTCTGCCTCAACTATCTATAGTAGCACCTGTGTTGGTCACTTGTTAGCCTTTAGGGCAGGGCCTCTGACACTTATTTAAAGCTGGGACCATATTTAAAATTGTAGCATTCATGAAAGTTTAAAATCCACAAAGATTAATTACAACTTCATGATATATCATGTATTAAACCTCAGTAAAACCACTTTAGTTCAAATGGAGAAAACCAATAGTTAAAATATAAGGTATGTCAAATAGATTTAAGAGTAATGTATGGGCTAGAAGTAAGTTACTATTGTACTTTGTTGCAGAAGGCCCTGAAGGAAGGCCAACTTTAGACTCTTTTATAGTCAGCAATCCCAGACTACTTGACTAGATGCTAGCCCTTTGGACAACTCCCGAGTACCTCTAGTTTGTGTTAGTCATCAGTAGTCAGCAATTCCTCCGTCAGAATCTTATTTTCTCTTTTTCTTTAAAAGAGAAGAACACTTGCTTTGTTCCTTACCTTTGAGGACAAAGCTTCCATCTTAGTGTCCCTGTTGCAGTGAAAGCAAGTCACAAGTATCTCAGATATATTTATGGGATAATTGCCTTTCTCACTCTCTGTGTCTGAGAGGATTTCTTGATCAAGCTTGACCTTTCTCAAAAGATCTATGGACGTAGAATTCTAAGGTATGAGATTTCCTCTCTGGCAATTCTCCATAAGGATGATACACTCTCACCGGGAGTTTTAATTACCGGTGGAGATTGTGTGGCTGTCACAGTTCTCGACAGCCAGGCTAGGTAGTAACTCACAAACATGCTGATAGCAGCAAGGGGTGTACTTCATCATTCTCTCCCCACTGGCAGCTAGGACCCTGCTGCTGTCACAAGATCCTCTTCTGATTCTGGCCTCCATTAGCTGCTAATTGAATGCTATGACCTTTGACCATTTCTTTGCTAAATGGTAACAGAGTTCTGACCTGTTCTAATATGTGGCACAGGGAGTGTCACCGAAACAGGGGACCTCCCTCCCTATTCCACTTCTCTGCTCCTTAAGCTGTTCCTTAATCTCTAAGGTCACGTTTAGAGATTATCGTCACCAAGCATCAAGTTTCTACGCTCACTTGGGACTAGAGCTATAGTTCAGGAGGCAGGGTGTTTGCCTTGCATGTGTCTGAGTCAGTTTCTATCCCCAGATCCCTTATGGTCTCCTGACCCAGTCAGGAGTGATCCCTGAGTGCAGAGCCAGGACTAAACCCTGAGTACCACCAAATTATGGTTCCAAAACAAAAACAACAAAGTTTCTAGTCTCACAGAAAACAATGAAATAAAAATCATTTAGTTGTTTCATATAACCCTTGACTGAGTATGAATGACTTAAAACTTTTTTTTTGGATCCCACCTGGCAGTGCTACCCCCAGCTCAGTGCTCAGGGCTACCCTGAATGGGACTCGCCCTCAGTGGTGCCTGAGTACCGTCCAGTGCAGGGGATCAAACTCAAGGCTTGCACACACAAAGCATACTAGCACGCACCCCAGTTCTTGAGGGTTTTTTTTGGACTGAGGGTTATGAGATTGCTAATAAACATAGAAAACACCTTCCTTTGCAGAGCTATAAACTCTGTGGCTAGTTTTCATTGATTTTGCTTCACTTTTGGTTCCTATTTGAAGGGCGGAGAGAGCAAAGAGCCAAAGGTTGGGTTAGGAGCAGGAAGAGTACAGAGACTGGGTGAGGGTAATAACCTGTCTGGTGATCTGAGCTCCGAGCCTGCCAAAGGGAGAATAAAGAACCCAACAAATCTTGCCTGTTCCCTGGTTGGTCTAGGAAGAACCCTGGTGTTTTGCTGAGGAGTTTATAACTCATTTCCCATGGCAACCACATAGTATAGGATAGAATTAATAACAAAGCATTAGACACACTTTAAATAGTTTCAACTTTCTCCTTAATTGGATCCCTTCACCCCATGCAAATGAGAATTGTTTATATAGAACCCATTTGTGCTGTGAAAGAAAGTTCCTTTTCTTATCCTGTTGTGTTGGGAAGCTTTAGTGGATGATCAGTGCTGAAGAGAGACCACTTGAAGAAGACGAAGAAAAGCCTAGAGAAGCCTCTTAGGTGTGGCGGTGTCTACATTGTTGGCTGTGGGGACTGTCCTTTTCACTTTGGGGTGTTTGGAAACATATTTGGTACAGTCGTGATAATGTGTGTGGGTAGGGAGGATTCCTCTAGATGAGAAGCACTGACTGAGAGAGTCACAAGAGTGGGTTCCCCATTACATCTCTCTCTCTCTCCTTTGCTCTTTCCAAATTGTGTGGCACCATGACTACTACATCCTGGGCTTGAGTTAATAGAACTACGAGGAGGCAGATCTGGAAGAATTTATGCCATAAGTCTAACAAGAGTCCATAGAAACAGAATGGGATTTCAAGTCAGAAAACACAGCCCAAGTCCCTCTTGCTGTGATGCAAATTGGGAGCACATTTCCTTGCCCCCAAGAGATTTCTTTGCATTGGGGGAAATTTAGAAACTGAACATGTCTTTAGGGGAAATGCTGTTTCCTACCCAATGACTCTGAGGGGCATTCCTGTGGAAGAAGTTATCCTTTATGTGTTGTAGGGAACACAGATGGGGATCATGTTCTCTGTGATCATCTAACCATCCCTGGAGCAGTGGGATATGATCCTCTAGGGCATGCAGGTCTGGGCAGTGGTTTGTTGGTATGATAATAGCATTTGTGGCACACTTTGTAACTGAAAATGAAAATGCTGTCATTCTTATAGGTGGGGTGAAGGGGACACTTGCAACGTGTGTCTGTCTGTCTCTCTCTCTCTCTCTCTCTCTCTCTCTCTCTCACACACACACACACACACACATCAAACTCTCTTTCCCCTACTGCAAAGGGATCACAGTCCTTGAGGGCTGGTTAAAGGAGAGTTTCTCTTTCTAAGTGGGAGCGTTGGCATTGCCTGTGTGCAGTAAGGTTTGGCATTACAGGAAGAGGAGAAAAGGAGACAATGATACAGATTTGTAAATGATACAGTTAAACAAGCAGGGGGTGCCCTCTGCCCCCTTCCTCTCCTTTAGAACATATCTTCCCCCTTTGAATTGATCTCTAGATTCAAAAGAAATTGCTTGGAGCTGGGAGAGAGACAGAGAGAGAGAGAGAGAGAGAGAGAGAGAGAGAGAGAGAGAGAGAGAGAGAGAGAGAGAGAGAGCGCAGGTTTTTCAGACAGGAGGTCTGAGTGTCACCTCCAGCTAGTTATGGTTGCAGGAGCACTGCTATGAGCACTCCCAAAGTATAGATCGGGGAGGAGGAAGACACTCCCCCAAACCAAAATTTAAAAAAATTCAAAAAGGAAAGGAAAGCGAAAAAGAGGCTATTTGACCCATTAACACCTTTAGTTGGGGTTGGTCTGAGCCAGTGACAAGCGTGACTCAGAAAGGACAACCCCTTTCCACCGGAGACTGGCACAACTTTTGTGACCACAAGCTGAGGAAAGGCATCCAGGCCTCTCCCAAGAGATGCCAACCAAGCACTCAGAGAAGCTCTGCTCACTGCCCTCCCTGTTCGATTTTCACCTGTAAAACCATCCTGCGATACACCTTCTGAGACTATTTCCCGTTGGAAAATGGGCCTGATGATGGCAGAGATTTGTGACACTTGGGTTGGTAACCAGGGGGTTACTCATGCCTAGAACAGGGCCTGGCACATGGTGGACCCTTGCTAAATACTTTTGAAGAGGTAAGCTTCCCAAATCATAGGAAAAATAGCCACACCACATCCAGTTACCATATATCATGAACTCTGCAACATTTTACTTGCTATCTGTCCTCCCTGGACCTTTTTCATTTATTAAATGGAATTAATATAACATCTATTTTGCTGCATTGATTTATTAGGATAAGCAAAGCAGCCCTTCTTAATGTGAATTACTACTACTACTGTAAGAGTGTTTGTAAAGCACCTGAACTGTCAAAGATGCTGAAAGAAGGTCTGGAATTTTTTAAAGAATTTGGAACCAAGGACTCTGGGAAACTAAAGCAGGAAGCAGCTGTAAAACCCAGTTCACAGAATTCAAACTGACCAAGTGGTACTCGCCAGGGAGGCTTGGAGAGATTCTTTCTTTTGGTTCAAGGCTGTTTCCTGTTTGGGCTTCAGTGCTCTTTCTAGAGCTCACCTCTGGTTAAATGAGTTTCCTGACTCATGAATTTGTTTTGTTTTGGGGTCACACCTAGCAGTGCTCAGGGGTTGCTCCTGGCTGTGCATTCAGGAATTAGTCTTTGCGGTGCTCAGGGGACCATATGGGATGCTGGGAATTGAACCCAAGTCATAAGCCTGCAAGGTAAATGCCCTACTTTACTATTACTCGGGAACCCTGATCCTTATTTATTTATTTGTTTGTTTGTTTGTTTATTCATTCTAATTCTTCATTCAATAATTCTACTCTTTCGGACTTTAGATCTAGTTTTGCACATCTTTGGATACTGAGCTTTTAGACCCTGTGCTTGACCCATGGACTGTGATGGCAGCTTAGGTATTTCTAGATGGTTTGAACTTTGTATATTTTAAACCTATATTGACATTATTAAAGAGTACAAATATCTTTAGACTGTTACCAAGCGGATGATATCTGTTGTACAAGTTATCCCAGAGGAACTGTCCATCTGCTAAGCCATATAAGATAACGTGACTGCCGTTGGGCAGGTGAGAATTTAAATATTTCAGAGTCTGCATGACTTTCGAATATAATTTTTCAGGAGTGGTCATATCTGGGACTGGGTCCTTTTTCCTGTTGGTAAAAGAAATGGAAAATATTTTAGTAGATGATAAGAATAGAAGCAGGCAAATGCAAGCTACTCTCCTTTCCCTCCCCAAAATGTGCTAGTTATTGGTGCTAATTGCCAAATACTCTGAGTTTCCCGACCGTGTTATGGTTGGCCATATGTCTGGTATGGTCAATGTGTTACCAGCAGAACTAACGTGTATATATATATTTTTTTATTTTTGGGTCCACCCAGTGATGCTAAGGGGTAATTCCTAGATCTGCACTCAGGAATTACTCCAGATGGTGCTCAGGGACCCTGTGGGATGCCAGGGATGGAACCCAGGTTGACTGCGTGCAAGGCAAACACCCTACCAGCTGGACTATCACTCCGGCCCCTCATGTTTGTTGATATGAGATCATCTATAATGTTTCTTTTCTTTGTCACATATCTGTAATGCTCTTTGCAATGGTCTAGATAGCATTTGCTTCACCAAATGAGTCCTGAGATAGCCCTGTGGTGATAATCAATACAAATTGTGAGTGAGAACTAAATGTTTTATGCTACTCAACTTTTAGGGGATATTAGTTCCTGGAGAATAACTGCCCTTATCCAGACAGGCTCATACAATAAGCAGGCAATCAAAGGAGTCTAGTATTGCTTATTGTTTGAGATATGTAACTTCATTCTTAAAACTTTTCCCATATGTTGTAGTTGGGGAAATAAATTTCATGGGAGAACTAAAGTGATATTATTTGTTCCCTTTCCTTCCTATACTGAATTTGAAGTTTAATGAACTTCCTGATTGATTTCTAAATTCAGAATATATCCTTTTAAATAATATCTGCTAACATGCAATTTTATTTTATACCACTATCTTTCTCTATCAAGTAGTACTTGTATTCTGTGGAGGATGTTAAAAATCTAAATTATATATTTTCTCTTTAGTTTAATAAAAATAGTGCAAATTGAAAAAAGTGCTAAAAGTAGTAGTTATAGTAACACTCTTAAAAGAATTTAAGACAAAGATGGAAGCCATAGCTGGACTAAAGGACTAAAGTTTTTTTAGTGGACCAATCACGGAGATACTGCCCATGGCAGTGCTTGGTGCCAATTCCAGTGCATTGCTGAGTGTTGCTGGGAAGTAACTCAGGATCCCATGTACAGAGCTTGTTTTTCCAAGCTAAGAGTCTTTAGCCTCAGCAAGACATTCATTGAATTTCAGTTGTTTGATTTATTGATTTGGAAATGGACCCCAAAATGAGAAATCCATCAAATGCTAGAACTAATGTGTCAGGGGACCTCCAAATGCAGGGACACCCACCCAGGGATGCCAGATGTCGGGGATGCCGCTGGGGTCCCCGATAGTGCCGGGAAGTGAGTTCCCTTCTACCTCCAAAGCCAGCGGGAATGGATGAAGACTCAGGAATCCGATGCAGTTTTAAAAGGCTTACTTATCACAGGTTCAGGCATACAAATCAGCAATAGGAAAAAACCTGTGCTTAGGATTCCCAGCTAGAATCCCAGCCACGTGTAGGCCAACATGGCGCCACCACGTGTAAAGGTCCTGTAAAGAGGAGACAAAGATAAGACTCCCAAGAAGAGTGCAAGTCCACAAAGAGACAGAGAGAGAGAGAGAGAGAGAGAGAGAGAGAGAGAGAGAGAGAGAGAGAGAGAGAGAGAGAAAAGCAGGCTGCCCCTGCAACTCAGACCTCCCACTATTATGGAAAGCAGGCAGGGTCAAATGCCCTTAGGTAATTTCTCCCAGAACCTCACCTAGGCCCTATTATATGCTAATGTTTTGAGCCAAGATCTGCCTGGAAATGCCTTTATAGGATAGAGAAGTGGGTTTCTGAGATGGCATGTCTTTGTACCAAAGACTAATACTAATGCCAGTTAAATATTTCTCCAAGCCTTCACAAGAGTCTCGTCTACTTCACGGTAGTTTTGTATTTTAGTTGTCTTTGAGTTATCAGGGAGCCATGCTTGCTTGCTTGGAGGCAAACACCATTTCTCTCTGGTCTAATTACTTAGAGATCCAACGTGGCCAGGCAAATATGCTGGTAAGATCTAGCTAGTCCCACGATGATTGTGGTAGCATGAGAGAATATTTATAGCAGCCAGTACAGAATACATGGTCATATAAACTGCCACATTTAGATTACCCCCTTATCTACAAAGTAACCTGCAGGAGGCAATCCAGGGCAGATGCAGAGGCTCTTAGAGGAGTCCTGCAACACTAATGTAATTTTAATTTTTTGTTTCTATGCTTAAACTAAGGTATAGAGATTCTAGAATAAAATTGAATTTTTTTAATGGAGTATGTAGTAGATTGAATAGTACCCCCGGAAAATGATATTTTTTTTTTAAATGGGGTCATTGCAGATGCACTAGGTTAATATCTACTTATATTGGATTTGGGTGGACTTCAAATCTAATGACTATTATTATTATTATAATAAAAGCAGAAGATGTATAGTCATACACAAAAGGAAGTTCATGTGAATACAATAGCTGAGATTGAAGTTTTATGTTGCTATAAACCAAGGAGCACCTAGGATTTTCAGGAGCCACTAGAAGCTTTAGATGTGGGTGGTAAGGATTTCTCCCTCAGTTCTTCAGGGGCACTATGGCCCTATTTTGAACACCCTGATTTTGGATTTTCCCTCCAGAACCATGAGAGAATAAGAACGTATTTTAACTTATCTTGTAATAGCCTTGGAAAGCAAACATGTTTCAAATTAGAAAACGTAAACCATTTGCTTGTATGCTTTTATTATACATTAAAAGACATCATAAACAAGTGGAATTTATCCCAGGGATGCAAGGATGGGTCAACATAGGAAATTAATTAAGACCACACATCAAAAATGATAAAATGTATGTGAATGTATAATAGATGAGAAATATTTTTGATAGAATTCAACATTGTTTATTAAAAATTAAATAAAACAGGACTAGAAAAATATAAAATTGCACAAGAACATAAGAATATAAAGAATCTTCCTATAAGATCAGGCACAAGGCAAAGTTTTCCACTCTCACTATTCTCACTGTAATTATTCAACATAGTATTTGAAATTTCTAATTAGGCAAGAAGAAATCCAAATTGGAAAGAAGAATTTAAAAAAAAATTTTTTTTTATTATACCACCGTGAGACATACAATTACAAAGGTGTTCATATTGGTTCTTGGTAGTACAGTATACCAGAACCCATCCCTCCACCAGTGCCCCATTTCCACCACCAATGTACCCCACCTCCTCCCGCCCACCCCCAGGCTGCCTCAATAGCAGGTACACCGGTATCCTCTTTCTCTCTGTCTCTCTCTCTCTGTCTCTGTATCTCTCTCCCTCTTCAAAAAAGAAGAATTTAAGATTTTACTATTTGCAGGTGACAGGGTAATATATATATAGAAAATTCAAAGAACTCCATTAAAAACCACTAAAAACAATAGACTAATACAACAAAGTAGCAGGATGCAAAATCAATACACAAAAAATAGTTGCATTTTCATATGTAAGCAACCAACAAGAGAGAAAAAAAGATTTACAGTCACATTAAAAAGACTTAAAATACTTAGAGGTCCACTTAACAAAGGAGGCGAAGACTTGTATATTGAAAACTGTCAGTGACTTTCAATAGAAATAGAGGAAGAGACAATTAAATGAAAAGGTATTCCAAATATATGGATCAGAAGAACTTGTGTTGTTAAAATGACCATCCTACCATAAGCAATATGAAGATTAAATGCAATATGTATCAAAATCTCAACATCACTTTTCAAGGAAATATATAGAAAGTAACTGAAATTTCTATGATACTACAATGTACAAAGAAAACTACAAGACACTGCTCCAAGAGATAAAAGAGGACACGAGGAAATGGAAACACATTCCCTGCTCATGGATGGGGAGAAACAACATTGTCAAAATGGTAATACTCCCTAGAGCTCTGTACAGATTCAATGCAGTCTCTATAAGGATACCCAAGACATTCTTCAAAGAAATTAACCAAACATTCCTGAAATTTGTATGGAACAATAAACCCTCACGGATAGCTAAAGCAATCCTCGGGAAAAAGAAGATGGGAGGCATTACCTTTCCCAACTTCAAACTGTACTACAAGGCAGTAGTAATGAAAACAGCATGGTATTGGAATAAAAACAGACCTGTGGACCTATGGAATAGAATTGAGTATCCTGACACCCAACCTCAAACACATGATTGTTTAATCTTTGATAAAGGTACAAAGAGTCCAAAATGGAGTAAGGAAAGCCTCTTCAACAAGTGGTGTTGGGAAAACTGAGCAGCGACATGTAAAAAAATGAATTTGGACCTGTGTCTAACACCATGCACAAAAATCAGATCAAAATGGATTAAAGATCTCAATATCAGACTTGAATCCATAAAGTACACTGAAGAAAATATAGGAAAAATCCTCCACGACATCGAAGCTAAAGGCATCTTCAAAGGTAAAACATCACTAACAAAGCAACTAGAAGAAAAGATAAACACATGGGACTACATGAAACTAAAAAGCTTTTGCACCTCAAAAGAAACAGTGACTAAGATACAAAAGACAGTCCACAGAATGGGAAAGAATATTCACCCAATACCCATCTGATAAGGGGTTAATATCCAGGATATATCAGGCACTGGTAGAACTTTACAAGAAGAAAACAAACAACTCCATCAAAAAATGGGGAGAAGAAATGAACAGAAACTTCAACAAGGAAGAAATTCGAATGGCCAAAAAACATATTAAAAATGCTCATCATCACTAATCATCAGAGAGATGCAAATCAAAACAACAATGAGATATCATCTCACACCACAGAAACTGGCACATATCCAAAAAAGCAACAACAACAAGTGCTGGTGTGGATGTGGGGAAAGGGGGGCACTCATCCATTGTTGGTGGGAATGCCGGCTGGTACAGCCTTTCTGGAAAACAATATGGACATTCCTCCAAAGACTAGAAATTGAACTCCCATTTGACCCAGCCATACCACTCCTGGGAATCTACTCTGGGAAGGCAAAAATACGCAGTGGAAACACCATCCCTACTTTTATGTTCATAGCAGCATTATTCACAATAGCCAGAATCTGGAAGCAACCAGAGTGCCCGAAAATCGATGACTGGATAAAGAAGCTTTGGTACATCTACACAATGGAATACTATGCAGCTGTTAGGATAAATGAAGTTATAAAATTTGCCTATAAATGGATGGACATGGAGAAGATTATGTTGAGTGAAATTAGTCAGAAGGAGAGAGACAGATACAGAATGACTGCATTTATCTGCATAACATAAATATATATGTACATATTATGATACCAATATTCAAGGTCAAGTGAAACATGTATCAGGAGGTCTTGTCAAAAGTGGAAATTATCTCAAACGTGTGGGAGTCAGAGGCTAGGTAAGAAAGAAAATGGAACAGAGTGCTAACAATTGTTGAGGGTACTAATACCAACCTAGAACTGAGCATTAAATACAGGCAAAAGATACACGTGACAACCCTTTAATGTATGCTATGTAATCCATAGTCTGGAAGGGAAGGAAAAGAGAGAGAGAAGGGGAAAGAAATAAAGAACCTGCCATGGAGGTGGGCTGGGGAGGGGGAGGGAACCGGAGACATTGGTGGTGGGAGATGGGCACTGGTGGAGGGATGGGTGCTGGAACACTGTATGACCAAAACCCAAATATGAACGTTTTAATTGTATATTTTTGTAATTGTATATCTCACGGTGGTATAATAAAATACTTTAAAAATTTCTATAATACTACAATGATTCCCAAAATTAAAGACTAATGAAGGTAGAATGCTCGCTAACTTCATATTACAACACAAAGTCATAATAAATAAAGATCAATGATATAGATTTGCAAGCCCATATATAAAACCTTACATACAGGACATTTAATTTATGGTGATAAAACCAAGAACGTAAAATAAACAAAGTTTTTTCATAATGTCTCTGGGAAAACTGAATAGCCACATGCAAAAGAATAGTTAGACTACCATCTTATACTGTGCAGAAAAGTTAACTCAAATAGTACTAAAAACTGTGGTGTCAGACTGGAACCAATAAAATACTCGGAAGAAAACTCAGACATAACATGCTAAGGTATTGGCTTCAGTGATGTCTTCCAGATTTGATCTCAATGGTAAAAGAAACAAAAGCAAAAACAATCACATCAAACTAAACCTTTTTACATAACAAAGAATAGTATAATTAAAACAAAGAAGCATCCTACTGAGTGGGAGTAAATTTTTATATAACAAACGTTTGACAAAAGACTAATATCCAAGTTATATAAAGGAATTCACAAAGCGCAAGAGGAAAAGAAACAACTCCAAAGAAAAATGGGGAGACGTGCTATTGAACAGACACTTTATCCAGAAAGACATACAGATGGCCAACAAGCACATGTAGAAAATGCTCATTATCACTTACCAGGGAAATGAAGATCAAAGTATAATGAGATATCACATCAACCAACTAGAATTATTAGAAACAAATAAGCTCTGCCAGTGAGTGAATATGTGTGGGTGGGTGGGAGAGAGAGAGAGAGAGAGAGAGAGAGAGAGAGAGAGAGAGAGAGAGAGAGAGAGAGAACGAGAGAAATAGAGAGAGGAGAGAGAGAGAAATATTACCTTACCCTTGTGTTTTCATTATACTGGGAAAATGAAATGACTTAATGAATAAAAAGTTCCCCTACCTGAAATGCATATAAAACTCCACGGGATTTGAGAACAGGTAGCTTATCTATTAGGGGGAAAGGCAGGGGCTTTAGTTTGAGTTGCATGTACTCAGAAGTCTCAAAGGATCCCAGTTTGTGAGGGGGAGTTAGGTTGCTTTGCAGATTTATTTTACACCAAGAGAATCTACCTATAGTAACTATCACTGTGTGTTTGAAGTATGACAGCAGGGGTGAAATGAAAGCAAGGTAAATGCCTGTACCCTGTTGTCTCTCATTAGTAAAGCTAGCTTCCCTATTAACTGTGTTTGTGTGTGTGTGTGTGTAAACCCAGGGCCACACACACACACACGGGGCAGGCAAGCTTACTGCTGAGCCACATCCATGGCCCCAGATTAACTTTTGACTTGGAACCTTGGGTGTTTTTCCTGCTGGTACAACAGCAATTTGGCACAAAGCAATTATGCTGAGCTCAGGCAGTCTAACCACAGGAAGGCAAGATGAGTTAAGATAGAGCCAAGGCTCCAAAGCTCTCTACTTAATGATTTTGGGGGGCAGGGGTTAGAAAACACAACCCCGAAGACGAATAAGGAAACTCAGTTAATTTGTGCTTATGAAGGAGCAGCCTACAAATCAGACAAGCACGGCCCAAATGGCTAATTATGAAGTCAAGTAAAAATGGAAGACTTGGAATTGTTGATGGAACTTTCTCTAGTCATTGTTTGGTTACCATTGTGTATAGGTACACAAGGAGCATGTGTGCTTTGTCAGGATTACCTGAAGTGCACAGGGGAAAAAAAATAGGAAAACTAACATTACCTTCTAGTTCAAGCAAGAGCTAAGGGACTTAAGTGAAGGGTGAAGTTATTTAAACGCCAGAGGATGTCTTTGTCCTGAAAAATCTGCATTGTCAGTTTTGATCTCTGCTCTTTTCTCCACCTCTGATCTTTGAAGGAACTTAACAGTAGTGTGTTGGAAACAAAGTCTGAGTGGTTTGGGAAACATCTGCTCTGTCAAGGCTTAATGGTATCTAATTCCTTTTAATCACCAAATCTTCCAAGTCACCAAACGACTACCAGGAAACTAAGTCTTCCAACCCCAAGCCAAGTTTGGACCACTGTGCCATTCTAGCTCGGTCTGCTGCCCGACACCAGCCATTCAGAGGGAGAGATGAGAGGCCGGGCTACTGAGCTGACAGGGGGAGACATTTGGCAACCAGTCTGGGGACATGCGGCTTTCACTGGGTTTTACTGAAGAGTTGGTGCCCACCACCGACTCCAGGAACACATGGGCAGGCTGCGAAGAAATAAAAAACCTTTCCTCTGGGTTGACTCAAAGTCCATCCCTGTACAAATGAATTGTGTGTGATCATGCAAATATAAGCATCATAATGTGGGTGCAGGACAGACAGTGCCCACTTCATTATCCTGACAGGTGTTCCATTGGGTTTCACCTGGTGGATGCCTGAGATGTACTTCCTGTCTGGAAGAAGGCATGGGACCTCTGTGGAAGCTCCCGGATGCCTGGAGCCAGATTACACCCCAGCTTGTCATGATTGAGTGCCCAGGCAACACTCACAACTAACATTAGTGCTTTTGAAACTAAGTGCAGTGCAGGTAATTAGAGTCACACCTTTTCTTCAGGCTGAACTGTTGTGATAACATTGCTGACCTCCCACACAGCCCACTGGAGACACACAGACTGTAGATAGAGTGGCTGGATAGCCCAGATTACTGGGTACATAGAGATGTTGGGCCCCCCTAAATGTGGTCTGGCACATGCTGGCTGCACTGGAAACTCTTTTGCCCCCTTACCATTCCCAACTCTTGCCCATATCTTGACTGACAAGGATGAGGTGGGGTGGGTGGGTGGGGGAGAGAATTCTCTGAGCAACAGGAGTTGGTATTTTCCCTTCTCTACTGTTTTCTCCTACCATTTAGTAGGAAGAAAGTTTCCTGGCAGTCCAGGTTCTGCAGAGCCTGTGATCTGCCAGCATGTTGGTTGGCTTCCGCTTAAAGGAGTGCTTCTGATCAGCCATTCTGCATGGCATTCGAAGCATGGGCATTGTGGAAACTAATATCTTAGGGGTCAGACACAGACAACCTGTGTTGGGTGGTTCTCGAGCTCTCCACTAGGTGAGAGAGGCACTTTAGAATTAGAAAATTCAGGCTTTCTAGGCCCACGATAAAGATAGCCTAACTTATATGGCTAATGTTGACATTTAAAACTCGAATTCAGTAACTATTACCTAAAATAACTATTACCATGATTATTTCAGGGCTTTCCTGTTAGAGTGTTGGGGAATAGTTACTATCTGAAGGCGCTAATTTCTCATTGCCACACTTCCCGCTCAAGGTTCTGCTAGGCTGTTCACTCACGTTTGCTCTTTTTTCCAGGAATTTCTCTCCTTTTGTATCAGTTGCATTTTATAGCTTTCCAGGACCATGATAAGAAAGGTTCAAGGTAGCTGGGCTAGCTTGGGTCAAACTGAGTTGAATCACCATGAGAAATCTGCATTTCGCCATCTAGTCTTTCTATGTGGATTCTTGCCATTAAAGCTATTTTATAATTTTTTACAACAGATATACATTAAAAGTTCATATTTGGTTTTGGTCAACAGGACAACACCCATCCCGCCACCAGCCCTCTCCCACCACCACGCCCGTCCCCCCCCCCCCCCCCCCCTCCTGGAGCTTATTTCTTATTTTCTATCTTTCTCTTTTCCTTCCTCTCCAGACTATGATACAGAACAATTAAGGGTTTCAGTGTATCTTTTTGCCTCTATTTAATGCTCAGTCTAGTTGGCATTATACCCTCAACAATTGTTAGCACACTTTCCATTTTCTGTCTTACCTACCTCTTTTTTTCAATTAGTGTCCTCATTCACTGAACAAGTATTTATTAACTCCACATCTTAGATCACATGCTTGTTTCGGGATGGCTTACAGTGCAATCTTGTTGGCTTGTGCTTTTTATGAGGTCACGTAGCTCACTTTGGGTTATCTGAGCACCTGGAAGTTCTGGCAGATGCGGAGGTAGAGTTGCCATCTGTCTTTATTTTTCTAACCTCTCCACAGGACATTGCAAAGTGGGCACTGCAGGGACATACCATACTTCCAACTCTGTTATTTCACCCAAATGCTTCTGCTTCTTTGCCCAGATCCCTGGCAGAGAGGGGAGAGGCTGGCATAGGTCTCTGGATGATGCCTGCCTGCCCTTTGGCTCTTGGAAAAAGAAAAACACGACTGGACTGGAAGGATTGCTGGATAAGTAGACTCTGCCAGGAAAGGGAAGTTTCATGGATTTTTGGCTCATGGAGTCAACACTTCTTTCTGTAGGGTGTTCTTCAAATAACCAGTCTGCCCATGCCTCTGAGGGACCATGATCTGGAGGCTGTAGTCTGACCTAAACATTAGTTTGTGACATGGCTGGAGACTGAATTCAGGGCTTCTATAAAGTCAGAAGCTATGGTCTCTTTACTACTGCGTCCCAGAGGGTGACAGAGATTGGCATGCCATGGGGACTCAGTACATGTTTTCAGAAAGTATATGTGCAAGAGAAAGTAAATAATCTAAGTGTAGACTGTGGAGGCGTAGTCAAAGAACCAAAGGTGATTTTCACCTTTACTGTTTAATGATAATGTAAACACACTTCTTAAATTTGCTGAATCTCATTTTCCTCATGTCTAAAATGGGTGACAATCATATTTGCCTCTTAGGATTACCATAAAGATGAGATGTTACAGGGACTCAAGCAATAGTATAGCAGGCAGGGCATTTGCCTTGCATGCGGCCAACCTGGCTTCAATCCCAGTATCCCATATTGTCCCTTGGGCACTCCCACAAGTGATTCCTGTCTGCACAGCCAGGAGTAATCCCTGAGCACTGCTGGCTGTCGCCCCCAAAACAAAAACAAAATGAGGTGCTACAGAGAGGGGTGTGGCTCAAGTTACAGGGCAGGTCTAGGGGGTGTTTTCTATTATCGGAAGAAATCTGGCTGGTTCATCACAGAGGGTGGGTCTTAGGTCCCTAGCATGTAGCCTTAGTAAACATGGGTTCATAAGAGTGAAGAAACTAGTCTAAGATATCCCAAGACTGAGTCCGGCATTGCAGCCTCTCTAGATTAAGGCATAGTCCCATTTCCCTCAATTAACTTCACTGGGTCTACATATCCCTCAGCCTAAGTGTTCAAAGGCTCAGAGGCTGATGATGTCAGACGGAAGAATGCACTTTTATGTTAAATTTAGCACCAAGCTTTGTGAGTGAAGCAGAGAAAAGGCAAGGATGGGCAGTGAGCAGGACAGACAACTTCTAGCACGATTTGGAGAAGGGCCTGGCTCTGACATTAATCTACCGCGTTACTTCTGGCAAGTCATGCCATCTCTCTTGCCCTTATTTTCTGTTTTTAAAACGGGTGGATGGTAGCTTATGGGGGAGTTGTTCT
Source organism: Cryptotis parvus (assembly GCA_021461705.1). Lineage (NCBI taxonomy): Eukaryota > Metazoa > Chordata > Mammalia > Eulipotyphla > Soricidae > Cryptotis > Cryptotis parvus. Next base: position 50,755 of record JAJIBD010008803.1, read on the forward strand.
AGATCCTATCTTGACTGTTTCTTTCTTTTGACCATGATCATAGGACAGACGGCATTCACTTGAGCAGTGTACTCTTAGGACTATACACAGATTTAGGGAAACCTCCCAGTATGTCGGGGTTGGGGAGAATATGGCACCTAGAATTTTGAAACCACTACTCAGGTTAGCAATTTGGCAAGAATCTTCTTCCATTACGAACTACAGACATAAGTAGAACTGGCCATCAGTTATGTGTGGTGTTTTTCAAATTCTCCAAGACTACGCTTCTTCTACCACATGATCAAGTGGATTGCATTATGACTGAGAAGGGCATACTTGTAGGATTGTAGTGATTCTTCACTGTTTTATTTAAAAGTAATGTAACTCCATCTAGGATTCTAGGCTAGTAGTAGCATATTGCTGTGATACATCTGAGAACTGACCATGACACACCAATTTGTTGTGGTACCCAAAGCAGAGAAATAGTGGATTATAATATTTTTTGACAGGTTTGGCAGTTTCACAGGTTGGTTTTGATGATTGTTATACTTGTAACTTGCTCTCTGAGAGAAATTCAGCTTAACAGCAACTACTGTCATTGGGTAGGTTGGGTGGAGAATAAGAGTGGCCTAGAACTAAAGAACTTTCAAAGTCTACTTTGCCAATAACTCACCTCATGCACACATCATTTCCGATCATGGCATAAGATGACAATGGCTGGATGGTCCAACAGTTGATTCCTAGACAAACTGAGAAATCATAGAGGACGACAGAATATCAAGCTCTTGGACACTTTGCTCTGTCATCAGCATTGCAGGCAAGTCCTATTGAAGAATCATTCTGACCAGGTTTCTTTGGAAACCTTTACCATTCTCACTTTTATTTCAGTGCTTGATTCCCATCCTCCTGGTCTATAATCTCTGTCACCCCCATGAAAAAGGTGCATAATGCATAGAATGGAAAAGAGCGGACTAAAGTCTTATTAGGAAATATATCACATTTCTTTAGCCTCCTTCAGAGCATTTACCACTATCAATAGCCACAGATGAGTTACCTGAGTAGATATACGGAGACTAGCAAGTGACCAATGAGGCCCTGCTATTTACTTTGAAATGGCAAGAGTTTCCCCAGATGTCCATTCTGGACACCCAGGACCTGGATTCTAAATTTTAAGTCCGAAATGAACCCCATATTTTTTCATTAACAAAGAACGAATAGTAAATTTTATATGCATATATAATATATATTATATACATATAATCCTGCCCCTCGAGGTGTTGCAGATGCGGCTGTGGTACCTGGCTGCATTGGCAGGTGGCAGGCAGGTGATAGGCTTGTCTATACCCAGGACTCTGCCCTGTGGGTCCTGGATGGTTGATGGTCTGACATAGAAAAACACTGGGGCCCCTGGGATGAACCCAGAGCCATGGCAGAGCCTGGCAAGCTACCTGTGGTGTATTTGATATGCCAAAAGCAGTAACAATAATGGTCCTCATTTCCAACGAATGGAGACATTACTGGCTCCCATTCGAGCAAATCGATGAACAACAGGAAGACAAGTGATACAAGTGATACATATAATATATATTATATATATTTTGTCTTTGCCTTTTTTTTCTGGCACAAGAAGTGAGAACATGTCAGTGTCTGGATAGTTACTGAGCTATGGATGTGCTATGCAGTAACCATCGGTTAACAATAGTGAGAGTTTTCATTCATTTTTCAAAGTAAAAAACCAATTAAAAAAGAAACTTATTATGTTTCCTTTATACTTACCTTTCTATAAATTTCTCCAGATCCTGGGAAGATGCACCTGAATAATTAAAAATTGATAAAATAATATAGTATGAGAGTGTGTTTGGCAGAAATGAGGAAAGATGCATTACTGTGTAGCAAAAAGTTATTCAGACTTTTACAGGCTCAACCTAGAAATGTCTCTAAGAATGTTCACATTTCCTTGGCATCAGAATCCAAAATTCATTTGATACACTTGTTCTCAGGATGTTTCCTAGCACAAACAAGTAAACTTTCATACAGATGCAGAAAAAGTTATATAACAGTTACCCGAAATTACCCTAATGACTGAGAAATGAACTGACCAACAGGACTGATAGTAAGAATAACCAGCTTTTTGTGAGAGAAATAGAAGCCTTGCTTAAAAACCACCTAGTGTTCCTGCTCACTCCTGGGTTACCACCAAACCAACTGGCCTGTGCAAGACTCAGACTGTACAGCTGGTTTATTTCTACTCCTAAAATCATACGTGACCATTCATCCCAGTTCCTATCACCTCCTGTGAGGAGTTTTTTTATGCAATTTATATTTAATTAATACTTAAGCTATTAGAGATATTATATCAGATACTTGAATTATAGTTTATTTAGACTTTAGCATAAAAGTGTTAGGAAGGCACAAAAAATATTTCCATCATATGGATGAGAAAAATGAGTCCCACTTACAGACTTGCCCATGGCCAGACAACTAATACTTTGGAGAATTTCAGTTCAAACCCAGACCCTGCTGTGGGTAAAGCCAAACTCTGCCTCCCTATTTTCCACTGCTCTTCTTGATGGGGCCTCCAAGAGTGAACACAAATACATTTCTTGCTTTTGGATTTTTGGCTTTTTGGCAGTTAGTGTGATGTCATAATAAGTTTGGTGGGTAGTGGTAAAACTCAGAGGAGTTGCAATTTTTAGCCTTGGAATTTGAGGTTCAAGCAAATTAGATGACAGTCAGTTCATGTTTTGTGGATCTCCACGGAGAAAGGATAGTGCCCTGTTGTGAATGACAAGCTGGTCCATGTTTTCTTAAAGCCATGTGATCACGGAGTCATTGAATCTTTGTCACATATGGCTTGATGCAAGTGGTATGGGCAGTGCTAATGTCTCTCTTAGCTGGTGCAGGGATTTTAATCCATCCAATGACTATTGCAGTATCCTGGTTTTATTGTACTAACATACACCACATGAATGGGCTCACTCTTGGAGCCTCCCATCAAGAGGAGCAGTGGAAAACAGGGAGGCAGTTTCAGCTTTACCAAAAGAAGGTTCTGGGTTTGAACTGAAATACTCCACTTCAACACTTCATCTAGTGAAGTGAGCACATTTTAATTGTGTATTATCATCATCATCATGATCCATCTCCAGACCTTACCATGATCTCTAACTGAAGCTCTGTATTCCCTAAAGAATAACTCTCCAGAGAAAGAGAAAGAGAGAAAAGAGATAAAGAACCTGCCATAGATGCAGGCTAGGGAGGGGGAGGGAAGTGGGGACATTGGTGGTGGGAAATGGGCACTGGTGGAGGGATGGGTCCTGGAACACTGTATGGCCGAAACCCAAACATAAACTTTTTTTTTTTTTGCTTTTTTGGTCACACCTGGCAATGCTCAGGGGTTTATCCTGGCACTGCACTCAGGAATTACTCCAGGCGGTGCTCGGGCGACCATATGGGATGCCTGGAATCGAACTAGGGCTGGCACAGGCCGCGCGTGCAAGGCAAGCGCCCTACCCGCTGGGCTATTGCTCCGGCCCCCAAACAATAACATCTTTGTAATTATATATCTCACTATGGTATAATAAAATGTTAATAAAAAAAAGAATAGTTCTCCAGGCCCAGGAGAATGTGCGAATCGTCAAGCACATGCCTGGAATGTGCAAGGCTCTGTGTTCAAACCCTGGCACTGCATACCCTCTCCCGATGCCACTATGAATAACTCCCTTGTGTAGCTCTAGTAACTGCCAGGTGTGGCCTCCAAAGCAAGACAAAATGAATGACTCTCCATTAAAAATAATTTGTTGCCATGTCTGATATTACCGTTTCATATTCTGTCTATGAATTTAACAATTATGGGGAACTTATAGAGGTGAATCAGACATATAGTACTGGACAAGAATTTTTTGTGTCTGGCAATTTAGTATAATGTTTTCAAAATATTTTTTATTTCTAGTATGTGCCAGATTTTCTTTTTTTCTTTTTATTTTCATTTTTGAGCCACACCCAGCTATGCTCAGGGCTTATTCCTGGCTCTGTGCTCAGGGACTACTACTGGTGGACTAGGGGAACATGTAGGGTGCTGGGGATCAAACCTGAGTCATTGTGTGCAAAGCAAGCATCCTGCCCACTGTACTATCTCTCTGGCACATTTCTTTGCTTTTATAGCTGGCCAATACTCTGATGAATATTATATTAGACCATGTTTGTCTATCTAAGCACTTGTGATATTTGGATATTTGGGGTATTCTGACTTTTTCTTATTATGAATAAAGCTTCTGTGAGTATTGCTGTGTGTGTTATTTAGTTCCCTACGTTAAGAATTTACATAATCAAAATTGCTGGGGCATATGAGAAGGCTATGCCTTTTTTGGAGGACCTGTCATGTCCTTATGTCTTTATTTTCTTTACTGTCTATTTTCTTTTTGTAGTGAGTCAGGGTACAGCAAAAGGTGAGTTTCCTGGTCACTTATGTTCAGATAAGTGGGAAACAGTGATAGATGAGGCTCTGCTGTCTTTCTATTTTGAAGATACAAGAGTTTCCCCAGATGTACATTCTGGGCACCCAAGACCTGGTTTTTAAATATGTGCTCAAACATACAATGAAGAGCAGTCCAGCATGTGCATATTAATTCACACCTGTAATCTCTGTCTGATATGGAAGGGAATGAACAGAGGAGTTCATATACAGACACAGTGTCTTTCAGGTAGACACACTATTGAGCATTAAAAATTTATTTTCAAAATTCGTGATATTTTAAAATTGATTTAAATTTTTAAATTTGTGATATTTTAAATTATCCTAATTCTTATGAGATACATGGGGCAGAACTGCTACTGGCTCTCCCTGTGCTCAGCTGATCATGAAGTGCCTGGAATGGAAGCCCTGACCTGCCATCCAAACAGAGCCTCACAAGAAGTCAGAGGAACCCCCACACCATGAGGGCCGCCATTTTCAACATCCAGATTCATAGCTCATCAGAGCTTCCCCACAGAGAAAAGCTGATCTCTCCCCATTAAAGTTCATCAGTAAATGCATGAGATGAGAGCCTACTACTGAGAGTATACCACCCGCAGAGCCTGGCAAGTTACCTGTGTCATATTTGATATGTCAAAAACCAGTAACAATTACAGACCTCATTCCCATGACCTGAAGAATGGTTTGAGGCCCTTCGTGTTCCTAGATTGAGCAATGCCCTTGGGCTACACTAGCATGCGACAGGGACATGTGGAGATGTTTCTAGTGCCCGCTCGAGGAAATTGATGAACAACGGGAAGACAAATGACAAGTGACAATTCTTATGATGGCAAAATTTACATAATTGTGCCAATGTTTTATATCTTCTACTTTAAAGAGTTGGCCAAAGACCATTACCAATTACATATATAAGGAAGTTTTGCTGATGTATTTATTTGAATAGACATTTAAAAGGCAATCCCGAATTATTTCATAGGCTCACTCTTGTAAAGAGTTCGCTAGCAAAATTTGCTATGCTATCTCATCGGCTGAATTTTAAAAGCATCTGACCTTAAAATCATCTATAAGATGTGAAAATGGTTTAATTTTTTTTAAAAATTAAAACAGATTTTATTATGGAGTCTTTAGGAAGGGAAAGGAGGAGGGAAAGTGAGAGAGAGAGAGAGAGAGAGAGAGAGAGAAAACACATCTCAAGAGGGGAGATGTGGGCAACACATGTGTTCAGGCACTACATGTGCTTGGCCACGTGGGCTCAAGCAGCACATGGGCTCAGGCAGCATATGCTCCTGGTTTAATACTCTTTACTTGATATTATACATAAGTCACATCAAATACTTTTCTTTAGGTCAAAGGCAACACATTAGATACAGGGGATTTTCATTAAGTTAGTAGAGTTAAGACTAAACAAATAAAGGGGGTTACTGCCAACTGTCCTCATTCTTTTTACTTTCCCAGGCTCCTTGAGACACAAACAAATCTTTCCATGTTCTAGGAGACAGTACAAGGGTTCCTCTATATTGAGATCTTTAATATAACGAGATATATGTCTACATGAAAAAAAAATCTCCCCACAGGTCTGAGATGGCAATTCCATATCTGAAAAGGAGAACATGACTAACCAAGTTCAGTCATATCTTTAGAAGGGACAGCAATAATTGTACTTGCTGGCCTGGAGTTATTATTAGAGATCAAAAGAACTGATGAGGCTGCTTCAAGCCGGAGCTCTCCCTTGAACACCTCTCGCTCTCTTTTCTGCTCTATAACACTTTGGAGAAGTCCATAGTTACAGACAGATGAGTTGGAGGGGCCTGAAAATATACCTTTCGGAAATGATAAAACTTAAGAAGAGATTGCCTTTAAGAAGAGACTGTACAAGGGCTGGAGCGATAGTGCAGTGGGGAGGGCATCCCATAGGGTCCACCACCACCACCACCAGGAGTAATTCTAGGAGTGTACAGCCAGAAGTAACTCCTGAGCAATTCTGGATGTGACCCCAAAACAAAACAAAAAACAAGACCACATCAGTTTGACATGTGAATTCTAAACTTTTTTGGAGATTCTTGGAAGAAACTGATAGAGAAGCTACAGAAGAATCTGAGATTATGAAAAGATCATCAGCAGAGCAAGGATTAAGATCATTAGATCAGCGGCAGGTTCCATGACAACACCCAGATTAATAGCTACGTATGCAGAGAACTCCAGGAAAAACCCAATTTGGAGGATTTGTGTAAAGGTGCCTCCCTTAAGCAACTTGGGCCTTGCTCCTTCAAGCCAGGTTCTCCCTTGAACACACATTTCCTCTTTCTCTCTTCTCACACTTTCCTAAGTAAATTTCGTTCAATATAATCTATCTTGCTTTACTATTTAAACGGTAAAAGCCGATTATATTCATTATCTATAAACCATTCTTATTTAAATCAAAGATGTTCAGCGAAAGCATGCTATCAATCACCAATGATCTGATTACGGTGAAGGGGATGCATTTAAATATGGCCCATATAGAAAAGTTATGAGAAAATAGTTGATAAAAATAAGGGGGGTGCCAACTATTGGTAGTAGCCTTTTTTTTTTTTTTTTTTTTGCTTTTTGGGTCACACCCGGCAATGCTTAGGGGTTACTCCTGGCTTTGCACTCAGTAATTACTTTTGGCGGTGCTTGGAGGACCATATGGGATGCCAAGGATTGAACCCGGTCAGCTGCGTGCAAGGCAAATGCCCTACCTGCTGGACTATCACTCCGGCTCCAGTAGTAGCTTTTTTGACGCAAGCTAGCAGCTCTTCTCTTCTAGTACTTCTGTCTGTCTGTCTGTCTGTCTGTCTGTCTGTCTGTCTGTCGGTCTGTTTGTCTATCTATCTTTTCATGTTTGCTTTTTTGGGTCACACCTGGTGATGCTCATGAGTTACTCCTGGCTCTACACTCAGGAATTACTTCTGGTCATGTTTGGAGGACCTATAGGATCCCCAGGATCGAACCTCGGTCAGCTGTGTGCAAGGAAAACACCCTACCCACTGTACTATTGCTGTGGCCCTTAGAGGTTTTCTTAATGCCAGGAAAATGTATTTTGAGCCAAGGATGAACTTACTGGGCATTTCCAAATGCTCCAACAGTTTCATCTCTCTCCTGGCAATGCCTTAGTCCTGGTTGGAGTCATTTGAGTGAATGGGCAAAACCTGTGTTTTGCCCAAACTGATCACAGATATTTGGCCTGCTCTGTCCTGGCCTCCCTTATCTACAGTATGGTACTTAGCATACTCCTGGAAAAAAAGTCTTCTTGATCTCCTCAGTATTACCCCTTTTAATTTTATTTATTTTTTGTTTTTCCTTTATTTCTTTGTACTCTTTTAGTTGATTGAGGTTTATTGATTTGTTTATGATTTTATTAATGTTTGTTTCCCATGCACATAATTTAACATCACACCCCTAACAAGTGTACCCACCTATATCCCCAAGGACCTTAGTACCCTCCTCTTTCAAATCCCACCCCACAGACTCAGCTGTGTGGATCAGTTTTCCTGTTGTTGACCTGTTGATGCTGACCCTTGTTGCTCCTTTGCTGTGCATCTTTAAACCTCACACATGAAAGAAATTATGAGATTATTTTGTATCTATCCCTTTTTTTCTTACTGACTTCACTCAGCATGATGCACCCTAGTTTCATCCATGTTGCTCCAAATGGCATGATTTTGTTCTTTCTCAGAGCTGTATAATATTCCATTGTGTATATATATGACAATGTTTTGAGCCATTCATCTGTAGTTGGGCATTTGGTTTGCTTCTAATATCTCAGCTAGTGTGCTAAGCACAGTGATGAACAGAGATGTTCTTATATCCTTCTGAGTTAATGTTTTTGTGTTTTAAGGACTATCATTCATATTTAAGTCATCTCTCTTTTGTCACACATGACATGGAGGATCTTGCTTGCAAGTCAGATTCTCTGTTCTTTTCTAAGCACTGAGAGTGTTTTAATACAAATCCAAGTCCAGTGCTTCAAAAGAAAAAAAAATCAATTGATTTGAAGTCTCCTATCTCTGGTCAGAAAAGTTGTCAGACTTTACAACCCTGAGTCTTAAGTGGAGGGACTCAAAAGTTCTTCTGGGCATTACATTATTTCCTGCTGCTTTCAAGAGGACAGAGGAGAAGACAGACCTTGAGTGCTGACACAGTTTCCTGTAGTGGCTTACGCCTCATGCATCCACTTGGCACCTCATCCACTACCTCAACTCTTAACTTCCATTAGGCAAGATGATAAATCAGGAGGTGTTTAATTTTCACTCTTTGATTTTTCCTCTTAATGAGAAAGGGAGACTAATGAGGGAGCTCAAGCCATGAGTGGAAAAAAAAATTAAAGGACAGGTCAGACTGATAATTTTCCTCATTATGCAAAATACAGCAGGAATTTTAGGTGTAGAGCACACACAAAGCTTAAGGAAAATGAAAATGAAAATCTGTCAAGACATACCCCGGGCTCCCCTTTCTAGTACCCACACCACCCATATTCTTTGCTGTTCAGGCCAAGGAGTTCAGGCCAAAGGTATCTAACTGGTTGTAGCAGATTTTAGAAGAACAATCACACAAATCCACACAAGGAGGGAGGAATGCTTCTTCTTTGTTTTTGGGGGGTCACACTTGGTGGTGCTCAGGGGCTCAGTGCTTGGGAGTCACTCCCAGAGGACTCAGGGCCTGAACACAGGCCTCCAGACTTCAAAGAAAGTCTTTACCCCCTGAGCTCTCTCTTTGGCTACATGCCTGCTCCTCCCTATGCAAATAACTTTTTTTTTCCTTGTAGTTATTTATACCTATATGTACCTAGGTTGGAAATCAACATGTTGAACGACCTAAAACCTGAGCTGCTCGGGAGGAGCATGGAATGCCTCAAGGCATCAAAGAAATAGCTAAAAGGACAAAGAACCTCCGGCTCCGGGCATCTCTTTGACTCCACCATTCTCCCTGCATAACATACGCCTAGGCCTGGGCCCTACGAAGCGGATGAGAATGCTATTCGATCTCCGAGAATCGAAAGGGCTAGCTTGATATCACACCTCATCATGAGAGAATCGGTTCTGACCTCCTCGCTGTCGAATCAGGACTCTCGTGCCGGCACGAAAATCAAATGGACATTATATTTGGGACACCCTGGCTAGAGCCTTACTGACTGGATCCCACAGGATATCAAAAGATCACATGGCTGCCCACCACAGTGGTCAGACTCCGTAAGACCCTGAAGGAACGGTTTGAGGCTCTTCATATTCCTGAATCAACCAGATGTCATTGGGCTACATTGGCCGTGATAGGGTCCAATGGAAATGTTACTGGCGCCTGCCGGCAAATCGATGAATAACGGGATTCAAGTGATCATGATCAAGTTATTTATAACATAAATAACTCAAACTCTGTTTCAAATCTCTTTCATCTCCCCTTTTTCCCATTCCTCTGGGGAATCAGTCTTTATGGAATAACACAATTAGTTTATGTAACACTGCATTCTTTCTCTTTAATTCTACTGTCCTGTGAGTCTGCTCTCTTTTGCCAGCCCTATCAACACATACTCTTTCCCGCCCAATATTTCGGTCTTTCTAACCTGCTTGTAGACTTCTTCTCAACTGCTGGTTTTGTGATTGCTACTGCTGCCATGTCAGAAAATCCTGAAGCAAGAGGAACTGGGAGATTTGAGCAAGAGAGAAAAATAACTTCTAATCTGTGCGATGTGGCTAACAGGCAAAGATATGAAGATCTGGTATGGTTCTTAAGAGATCCAGGTTCCCAATAAGTGGTAGAGATGCACCTGGTCCTCTCTCTGCCAGGCTGACTGCTAGGGCCCCCAGATGGGGATTTAGGTCTGGTCCGTCCCAACAGAGCTCCAGCAGCTGAAAAGCCTCCACACTCCACAAACATCACCATGCTCAAGGCCTTACAATCTGTGAAATTCCTGTGGCTCAGGGCCATAACATCTCAAACTCCAGTGTACTGATCCATATCACGTTTAATAGATATAAGTATTAGGCACCCAATAACAAAATATGTAATCACAATGCCTGTTCTATACCAACACATCAGTCATTTCTTATACAAAGGGCTTAATGGCCCAATGACTCCATCGTGAGATTGAACAATCCTTATTAACTTTCTTCTAAGAATATATTTCTTGCCCATATTTAGCTAATTAGCTCTAACAAGTAATATAAAATAAATTTAGTGATTGTCTGCTTAGGACACGCTCAAGCAGTGGTTGGGAAGATTTGAAATAATTGTTGCTCATAGTTGCAATGTGGTGGGTTTGGGGTTAAGTAATGAATATTTGTGAGAAATTAACATGAACATCTTTGTTAAAAAATTGAGTAGAAAAACCAATACACGTAATAAGTTAATATTAACTGAAAGCAATACCACAGATGGTCCAATTTGCACGTAACAACACAGTAAAAAGGTCATAACTTTGTCAATGCCATTCCAAGATATGTGTTGTAATAAGCAATATAATTAGTGCCTGTAAGGGAGCAGGCATGGGGAGGGGGTGTGGGAAACAAGGAACTTTGCTGGCAGTAAGAGAACATTGGAGGTGGGACTGGTGTTGGAATGTTGAATACTTGAAACAACTGTAATGTGACAAAAATGCACATGATGGCCTCCAAGTGTATGTAGTGCAACCCACAATGTAAGAGAAGGAAAAGAAAGAGAGGGAGATAGAAAAGAGATAAAGAATCTGCCATTTGGGCAGGCTATGGGAGGAGGGAGGGAATTGGGGACATTGGTGGTGGGAAATGGGCACTGGTGGAGGGTGGGTGCTGGAACACTATGTGACCGAAACCTCCAAACATGAACTACGCTCTAATTGTATATCTCACAGTGGTATAATAAAATATTAAAAAAGAAACAACTGTAATGTGAACAACTTTATAAATCATGGTGTTTAAATAAAGTTTTTTAAAAAAGTAAAAAAAAAGAGATCCAGGTTCTAGCCCCTAAAAGCTGAACCATTGGAACTTAGAGGAATGGAATGAAGTTTAGAGGAATGGAAAGATGTGAAACAGGGACATTTATTTGTTGAGATGGTCCAGTGGAAAATCTACCAGTCCCCAATCAAGGGAAGAAGAGGATCCCTACTGGTCATCAAAACCCAAATTCTGGCTCATTCCATACTCTTTAAACAAGACACAGAGCAGTGCGGGAAGTTCACATGATTTTCAGATCAGGAATCTCTCCACAGATGCAGTTCAATTTATATGCACTGTTAGATCAGTGTTGGCCACAGCAGCCAGTATTTGATACTCTGTGCATTCAGATAAGCCATTAAAGACTTGTCATGATCTTCTAAATGAGCATGTGATGCTTAGTACCTTGTCAGAAGGAGAGGCTCTGTCTCAGATTCTTTATGTATAAAGAGGAGATACATTAATCTATAAATATAAGAAGCCCTTACAAATGATCATTTATGAATTCTTCAACATTTATTGAGTGCTTAGTATGTGCCAGGCATTATAACTGAAGGTGAGGACTCAGCATTAAATAGACAAGATATGATACCCTAAAGATAGGAAATATGATTAGGTTTAGAGGGCCCCATGGCCTACTTATATAAATAGGGAAAAGGAATTCTACCATTCAACCCAGTCCAAAGTCATCAAAACTCCAAGTGGCAAAGAAACTGGGAATGATTGTGGGTAGAACCGGAAGCACCCAATGCTAGTGCTGGTCAGCACGACCTAAAAACACCCTAGAGATCAACCCCAGTGTTTTCTGCTTTTGGCCAACCAGACTGAAAATTACATAGCCCTACGGGATTACTTGGAAGAGTTGCAGACTTGGGCTTCTAACTGAAGATCTGGTTCACTCTGGATTATCTCCAGTGTACAGCAGGGATTTGTTGTGGCTGACTTGATCTGGGAGCACCTGCCTGCCCTGAGGGATGATGTCCTACTTCTGCTCCGTGGGCAGTTCCAATGGTGCAGCTGGCCTACTTCTCAGAGAACCATGACTGATGCACGTGTACTTTTTCTGGTCTGTGACTCTGCATATTATTTGTTAAATGTTTTCTTCTATCTGTTTGGATAATTCCTATTGATCCATTGTTGGTTCCATAGTCTTTATACTATTATGTCTACCTTGCTTTAAACCCATCTTCTGAATTCTTTAATTTTAATGACTGTATTTTTTCTAGTTCTAAAATAGTCATTTAGTTCTTTTTCATAACTTCTATTTCCTTATTGAAAATTCATATTTTTCGTTCATTTCAAGAACATTTTCTAATATTTTAGAGCACTTGTGCATGGGTGGGGTGGGGAGGTGTTTGGACCATGCCCTTTGGTGCTATTCTTGGCTCTGTGCTCCAGGACGTATGTGGTGCTGAGGATTGGAAATGGAGTCAGAGTATCAAAGCAAGTGCATTACCTCCTGAGCTATCTCTCTAACCCATCCTGGAGTACTTATAACCACTTAAATAGCTTTTCTGTTAGCCAGTTTCAATACTTGTATCATTTTTTCTTTTGATATCATTGATTTTTCTTATGGAAGGTGAGTCTTTTTTATTTCTTGTATGCTGAATAATTTTGTATTTTTTTTCCTTTTTGGGTCATACCCGGTGATGCTCAGGGGTTACTCTGGCTCTGCACTCAGGAATTGCTCCTGGAAGTGCTCGGGGACCATATGGGCTGCCGGGGATTGAACCCAGGGTCAGCTGCATGCAAGGCAAACGCCCTACCTGCTGGACTATCGCTCCGGCCCTAATTTTGTATTTTATACTGGGAATTGTGGTAGTATGAGGCTCCTTGTCTGCTTAAAATACAATGTGTTCAATGTTGACACATTTGCTAAAGGCATCAGTTGTCCTGGTTAAGGTTAGGTGGCAAGTTCTCACCAATTTTCTATGAGGTTCATATTTCAATGTCAGTTCCACTTTCAGAACTTGTGCAGTACTGTTTCAACTTGTAAATGTGTGCTGCTTACTGGTCATACTGAGATATGGGCAGCGATCCATGTCTAAGTTCATTTCTCAAAGTCTTTAATGTGCTCATAAGGATTGGATTCAAGCATGAAAAAAAGTTCAGGACTGAGCCCAGGAGCTTATGAACTATGTAATAGTCTAGCTGTTCCCACAAACAATTCTCTCCTAGGTAGTTCTGTTCCCTGATCACTCCCTCTTTGATCCCCTAGCCAGAAAGTTGGGCATTTTATCCCCCTCCACGTATGCAATTCCCACAAATTCACTCATGCTGGGGCAGAATGAGAAAAGTTGCTGGGTTTATGTCTCACCCTTCTGGGACCACCGTCTCCTCCTGACCTAGCGTTTTAGGTACCTAGAGGTCCCCATATTCAGGAGACCCCTTTCCACTTTTAAAGTGAGAATTAGAGGCCCTCCTCTGATGCACTCTCTTTGTGACACTGTCTACTTTTTTTTGGGTTTTAGGTGCTCTTGGGACCAAGTTGGAAGATACCAAAGGACAAAAGAATGATAATCCCACTGCTAGTTGACGTTACTTTCTATTCTGGTTGTCGTCAATTGGTTGCTACTGTTCACTTCCATGGTTTCTTACATTCTATCCAGGATCTATACCTGCTTTCAATGGGTCAGACAGGATGGGGGAATGCTTAAACTATTGTATTTGGAGCTAGAATTTGATTGCATTGCAAAGAACATAAAATGTTCATGGAAAATGTGTCATAATTTCATTTACAATAAATCTAATAACACTATTTAAATTTTACCTTATTTCAAATAATGCAGATATTGCTTATATTTTATAACTTGGAAAGTAGTCTGAGGAATATTATTCATCTTTCCAGTTAAAAGTCTACCATGAGGGGCCAGAGCGATAGCACAGCAGAGAGGGCGTTTGTTTGCCTTGCATGCGGCCAACCTGGGTTCGATCCCCGGCGTCCTGCATGGTCCCCTGAGCACCGCCAGGAGTAATTCCTGAGTGTAGAGCCAGGAGTAACCTGAGCTTGCTGGGTGCTGACCCACAAAAAGCAGAAAAAAAAAAGTCTACCATAAAAAATTTTCAGTTTGTTTTTTTTTGAAATATTTGTGTGTAATAAGCAGATGTGTTCAGACTAATATATTGACCTCAAGCACAAAATAGTATGCACTTAATAATTGCTTGTTATGACATTTTTTCCTAGTGTTTCTATGACTAAAATGTTTTCAAATTCATAGAGTGCACTTCTGAGTTTCCATGGTAAACCAGAGTAATGACCTCCCAAACATTTTAGTTTTCTTTCCAATTTTTGTTTGGCACTGAGATTTACAAAAATAAACTTATGTTCATTTTTAGTCAAAATGTTGAATAGTTCAGCATATATGGAAAATAGTATGAAGATTTCTCAAAAAAACTAAAAAAGAGCTTCTATATGACCCAGAAACTCCACTTTAGCAATTACTCTCCAAACACAAGAAAATTTCCTGGTAAATATATATGCAAACCTATGTTCACTGCAACACTTAGTATAAAAGCCAAGATACGGAAACAATCAAATTTCCAACAAAGGAAATTGTGATATACACAAGGGAATAGTATGCAGCTATAAGAAAAGATGAAATCATGGAGTTTTCTGCAACGTGGGTGGAGTTGGAGGGTATCATCTTAAGCAAACATGTTTTAAAAAGAATATGTACCAGTTTCAAAATATGACTGAGTTTTACCAGTTTCTCTTAATCATGCTGATTTCTCTCTGACTTCAAACGTACTTCTCCAGTTAGCCTTAACCTGTGTGTTAAAAATACCACCCCTTATTTTTTTTATATCCCACAAACAGTAGAAACGAGAACCAGGGAGGATGAGTCCAGAGCTGGAAGTTTGCTACAAGTGATGAAGCAGGGAAGGGCAGTTAGGCTAGAGAGAAGTCCTCTATGACAGTGATAGCTGGAAATGGTCACTCTGGACAAGAACTGAGTACTGGAAGTAGGTAAAGGAATAAACATGATAACCTGTCAGTACCTGTATTGCAAACCATAATGCCCCAAAAGAAAAGCAAAAGAGAGCGAGAGAGTGAGAGAGAGCAAGAGAGAGCTAGAGAGAGAGGAGTAAGAGAGCAGAATTGAGGAGTGAGAGTGGAGCAAGAGAGAGAGAAGGGAGGGAGGGAGAAGAGATGAAAGAGAGAGAGAGAGAGAGAGAGAGAGAGAGAGAGGAAAGTACCTGCTTAGGGGAAGGTGGTGAGAGGGAAAATGGGAACATTGGTGGTGGGAAGTATACACTGGTGAATGGAAGGGTGTTGGAACACTGTCTGACTGAAACACAATCATGAACAGCTTTGTACCTATGTATCTCAGAGTGATTCAGTGAAAAAATTTAAAAAAAAGGAAATAAAAAATAAATATGACCCCTCCCTCTCCCCTACTTTACTCTTTCTTTTTCCCAAAAAGGCTTCATACTAAGATATTCCTCTTTGTGAAGTTTTCCTCTGCCTTTCCAGGTAGAGTTAAGTGCTTTTAACTCCAGAAGTCTCAACCTTTCTCTTGTTAGTGTCATTTTACAAGAGTCATAATTGTTTTATCACTTCTCTCTGTTTCTTTTATCGTCTTGAAGACAGGTCTTTATCTTGCCCTTCTATTTGTAGCACATACTGCAATATTGAAAAGGAAGAAGTGGGACTGCTGGGAGCAAAATTTAAGTGGAAAATGAGGGGAAAGAGAAGTGCAAGAATAGACCCAATGGGGCCGGAGCGATAGCCCAGTGGGTAGGGCGTTTGCCTTGCACGCAGCCGGCCTATGCCGGCCTGGGTTCGATCCCTGGCATCCCATATGGTCCCCCGAGCACCGCCAGGAGTAATTCCTGAGTGCAGAGCCAGGAGTAACCCCTGAGCATCACGGGTGTGATCCAAAAGCAAAAAAAAAAAAAAAAGAATAGACCCAAGGTGAAAGCCACACACCAGAATGCTTGAGTGCTTACGATACTAGCAAAGTCATTTCAGTGATCAACTCTAGCTATGGCCACCTTCCTCTTAATGGCCTTGTCTCAAGTCCTACACAAAGGCACCTGTGGAAGAAGATCCTTTATGACTTCAGAAGTCATTGAGATATAACAGAAATGCTTCAGATACTTCCTTCTGAATTTTCTCTCTGCACACTTAAGTAGTACAGGATGAAAATCTCAACACAACAGAACAGAAAACACACACATCTTTGTTGAATGCCCAACTTCTACCTGGATGAGTTGCATGAAACAAGCCAGGACAGGATTCTTAGATAAATCCCACAAAATAGTCAGATGTGGATCAGGATGCCTCCATTCTGAAATGATCCTTTAAGTTTGATAGCATTGAAGTACTAAAAATGGAGCAATGTCACATAATGAAAGGAGAGAAATGTCTTTCTAGATCAGAAGTGTCAAATTGAAACATTTATTTTTTCTGTTTCTATTATAATGAAATAGGATATATTTGGTCCTTGAGAGAAACAGCAAATTTCAAATTTCAGTGCCTGTAAACACTGAGCCCTATATATCAAGCATTTGCCATTTATATCAAGTATCTCAAAATTTGGTGTTTTGAGTATGAAAATCTGTCTTTGTTGTCGTGATCACATTGGATCAGGGCTCCTGAACAGAAATATACTAGCTGTTTTGTTATAAATAATTTCTGTCATCTCCTCTCAACATTTTGAGTTGAGGCCAAATACACAACCCAGTAGTGGGGTTCATCAAATACTTACTGAGGCCTGCTTCTGTTTGGCAAAGGTGACTTCTTTTCTTCTCCCAATACTCTCTAACTTTCAAAAGTTGTCATTAAATTTTCATTTTGAAATAATTTCCAAAGCGTGAAAACAATTTTCCAAAAAGTCAAAACAATTTACAAAAAGTTGCAAAAATTGAGCAAAGAGATGTGAACATCTCTCATAATCATAGTACAATGATTGCAGTCAGGAAATTTGAATTAGACAATAATAAAGCTACTGACTTTATTCAGTTCTCATTAAACAGCTCACTAATAACCAGGTTCTGGGCCAGGATTCAATACAGAATATCACATTTTATTTCTTGACTCTTTAGTTTTTTTCTTATCTTTTTCCTCTCTCTTCCTTTCTTCTTTTTCTTTTCTTTTTCTTTCTTTTCTTTTTTTTTTTTTTTTGCTTCTTTGGGGGATCACACAATGCTCAGGGGTTACTCCTAGCTCTGCACTCAGGAATTACCCCTGGTGGTGCTCAGGGGACCATATGGGATGCCGGGGATCGAACACCCAGGTCAGCTGCATGCAGGGCAAACACCCTACCGCTGGACTATCGCTCCAGCCCCTCTTCCTTTCTTTTCTTCCTTCCCTCCCTCCATCCTTTCCTCCCTTCCTTCTTTTCTTTTCTTCCTTCCCTCCCTCCCTCCCCCTCCCTTCCTCCCTCCCTCCCTTCCTCCCTTTCTTCCTTCCCTCCCTCCCTCCCTCCCTCCTTTCTTCCTTCCTCCTCCTCCCTCCCTCCTTTTCTTCCCTTCCCTCCCTCTCTTCCTTTCCTCCCTCCCTCACTCTCTTCCTTCCCCCTCCTTCCCTCCTTCCCTCCTTCCCTCCTTCCCTCCTCCCTTCCTTCCCTCCTTCCCTCCTTCCCTCCTCCCTTCCTTCCTTCCTTCCTTCCCTCCCTTCCCTCCCTCCTCCCTCCTCCCTTCCTCCTCCCCCCCCCCCCCTCCCTCTTCCCCCCCCCCCCCCCCCCCCCCCCCCCCCCCCCTCCCCCCCCCCCCCCCCCCCCCCCCTCCTTCCCTCCTTCCCCCCCTCCTTCCCTCCTTCCCCCTCCTCCCCCCCCCCCTCCCCCCCCCCCCCCCTCCTTCCCCCTCCTTCCCTCTTCCCCCTCCTTCCCTCCTTCCCCCCCCCTCCTTCCCTCCTTCCCCCTCCTTCCCTCCTTCCCCCTCCCTCTCCTTCCCCCTCCTTCCCTCCTTCCCTCCTTCCCCCTTTTTTCCCTCCTTCCCCCTCCTTCCTCCTTCTCCCCCTCCTTCCCTCCTTCCCCCCTCCTTCC
>JAJIBD010008804.1:0-19912 GCA_021461705.1 Cryptotis parvus
GGAGGAATTGAGACATTGGTGGTGGGAAATGTCCTCTGGTGGAGGGTGGGTGCTGGAACACTGCATGACTGAAACCCAATCATGAACTGCTTTGTGGTTGTATAGCTTGTGGTTGTATAATGAAATATTTTTAATTTTTTAAATAGATAATATATTTTTTAAAAAGTAAAGGGGAGATTCCTTTGCTGGAAACAAATGAACAGCAGCTTCTTTTGCTGTCATTTATAAAGCTTTTGTGTCATTCTCTCTAGTTTAAATGATAACTTATCAAGGTAGAGTCATTATTGAGATATTGATTTTTATCTAGGCAGCATTTATTGATATATTGATTTTATCCCATGTTTTCTGGTCAAATCATTTCCCATCTGTAGTATTTCATTTGGTAGATCTGCTTTGAGACTTGTGGACTTTTCTTTTTACTTAAGTTTCTTCTTCATTTAATCTGCTATTCTCAGAAATCTAGCTCTTTCTTTTGACTTTTGCTATTTTAATTACAGTATGTCTTGGAGTTCTATATGGGTGTAGTTTGAAACACATTGAGCTTCTTGGATCTGCATACGTAACTCAATCCTCAGTTTAGGGAAGTTCTCAACTATAACTTGACTAATAATTATGGCCCATTTTCTCTTTCCACTCCCTGGAGAAATCCTATTATTCATAGGATTTATTTTGTTCCCTCTTTGAAATTGTTCTATAGATCTTTGATGTTATCTTCATTCATTTTAATGTTTTCTTCTGTCTGTTCTTTGTTGTTAGTTTCCATGTATCTGATTTGTTCCTTGGCTTCTATCGCTCTGCTTCCAGGTCCATGCTATCAGTTTGAACATCACTGAGCATTGTCACTTTGAAGTCTTCATCTGAGAGATTAGAAACCTGTTGGTGTTTGGGGAATCTTTCAAGGCTTTGTCTTCATATGCTAATTTTGGTGAACTCCAGTTTTTCATTGTGTCTGATGCACTGTGGAGGTTAAGAGTGAGGGTCTGGTTTTATGAAGGTTTGGGGAACAATCTGATGTTCATGTTCCCCACAAAACCTGTGGGATTTAGTTGTGTTGCTCTGGCAGTTGTTGAGACTTCACAGTACAAACTATTGCTACCTCCCTCTGTCCACAGTTCCCAATGCTCCACCTGGCTCCATCACCCCTATTTCTTCTCTTCTATTTACTTTTAAACTGATTTATACTTTTTCTTGTCTTTGTTTCTTTTTGTTTTGGGGTCACACCCAGCTGTGCTTAGGGTTTACTTCTGGCTCTGCAGTAAGTATCAGGGAGCCCAGTGAGATATCAGGGAATAAATCCAGGTCCGCTGTATCTAAGCCAGCTCCCTTCCTGCTGTAATATCTCTCCAGCCCATGATTTGTAGTTTTTGATGGATAAGACTTTAACCTTATTTGTTAATTCCTGTATACTGAATTTTTATATAATTGGAATATATTTTTCTAGTTCCTTTCTTGCATATAGAAATACAACAAATTTCTGTATATTAACATTGCAGTTTGCCATTTTACTGTATTTATTGTTTCTAAAACTTTGGGATGTAATTTTTAGTGTTTTAAATGTATTTTATTTAATCATCTATAGATAGTGATTGTCTAAATTCTTTTTTAAGTTAGTAAGAATTATTGATTCTTGCCTGGATGCTATGACTAGAACTTCCAATATTATGTCGAATCATAGTAGAGTATATAACCTTGTCTTGAGCCTACTTTATCACTTGTATCACTTCACTTGTCTTCCCGGTTGTTCATCGATTTGCTCAAGTGGGCACCAGTAACATCTCTATTCTTCCTGTCGCAAGCAAGTGTAGCCCAAGGGCATCTGCTCGCTCCAGGAACACAAAGAGCCCTCAAACCATTCTTCAGGTCATGGGAATGAGGTATATAATTGTTACTGGTTTTTGGCATATCAAATACAACACAGGTAGCTTGCCAGGCTCTGCCGTTTAGGAGGTACACTCTCAGTAGTAGGCTCTCATCTTGAGCTTTACTGATGAACCTCAACAGGGAGAGATCTGCTTTTCTCTTAGGTGCTCTGAGGAGCTGTGGAGTTCTGGATGTTGAGAATGACTGACTTAATGATGTGGGGGTTCCCCTGGCTTCTTGCTAGGCTCATTGGGATGATGGGCCACAGCTAGAACCTGCCTAGAACTGTAGAAACATAAAAATATAAAATGCATCCACTAAAAAGCCCTCTGAAGTAATATCAACAGCAGTACAGTAGTAGTATGAGACTCTTTTTGGGTCTCACCCAGCGATGCTCAGGGGTTACTCCAGGCTCTTCACTCAGGAATAACTCCTGGCGGTGCTCGAGGGACCATATGCATTGCCAGGGATCCTACCTGGGTGGGCCACATGGAAGGCAAACACCCTACCTGCTGTGCTATCACTCCAGCCCCAAAAGACTTTTTCTTCATAGTTGCTATGACTCACCACATATGGTCTCATCTGAGCATCACCAGAGTCACTTTTCAGTACAAAGTAAGAATAACCCCTGAGCACCACTGAATTGGCCATGTGGCCTACCATCCCAAGGCCCCCACAAAAAAAAGTAAGAAAGGAATCCAAGAAAAACAGCAAACTATTGAGTAACTATTGAGTCTTTTTTTTTCTTTTGCTTTTTGAGTCACACCCAGCAATGCTCAGGGGTTACTCCTGGCTCTGCATTCAGGAATTACTCCTGGCGATGCTCGGGAACCATATGGGATGCCGGGGATCGATCCCGGTTTGGCTGCATGCAAGGCATACGCCCTACCCACTGGACTATCACTCCAGCCGGAGTCTTTTTTTTTTGTCTTGTGTTTGGTTTGAATTAGGGGGGGTGAGTCACACCTGACTGTGCTAGCAATCGCTCCTGGCAGGCTCAGGGACCATATGGTGTGCCACGAATTGAACTTGGGTTAGCTGCATGCAAGGCAAAAACCCTGCCCACTGTACTCTCTCCAGCCCCAGAAAAACTACTAGGTCAATGAAAAAAAATGTTTTTAAAAAATTGAAATATTTTCAGAAACAAATAACAATGACTATTATTATTAAAATACATTGTTATTTGTGTATATATATATATGTATCTTCATTGTTATTTGTATCTTCTGCATATATATATATATATATATATACATTCTTGATCACTAAGTCACTTGAATCCCGTTATTCATCGATTTGCTCGAGCAGGTGCCAGTAACATTTCCATATTTATATCTATATATATATATACATTTATGTACTATCACAACCTATGGGACACAGAAAACGCAATATTAAAAGGAATATTTATAGCAATACATCAGAAAAGAATATAAAGGTAAAATTAATAGCCTAACCTCACACCTCCAGGAATTAGAAAAGAACAAGTGAAACTGCAAGTAAAAGGAAGGAAAAATAAGAGCATAAATAAACAAAATAGAAATGAAAAAAACAAGGATAGGTGAAAGCAAGAGCTGCACTTTAAGACTGACGAACCCTTAGATAGATTTTGCTAGGATAAAAAGAAAATTGTAAAGATATAAAATGTGAAAAGTTATAATAGATACAACATAAATACATTGTCTAGGTTATAAAGGCTACCATGAACCACTTTCTGCCTCCAAGTTGGAGAAGTTGTGGCCAGAGAGAAGTACAGTGAGTAATGGGGTAATGCACTTGCCTAGCCTGGCTTTGTTTGTTTGCACACAGCCAGCCTGGGTGCAGCTAAGATCATCTGGATGTGACACCAAACCTGAAACCAAAATTAAATAACTAAAATGAACTGAGAAATGGAAAGAAATGAACCAATATTTTATAATTATACAACCTTACAATATTGAGTCAGGAAATAGAACACCTGAACAGAACAATTAACAAGCCAGGGAATTGAAAAGTAATAAAGTGATGGAATTTTCATTAGAATTCGTCTTGGTTCTATCCTTCCCTCTTCAGAACACTTCTCAGCATCTCCCTAGTCCATTCTGCAGGAGTGACTTTTCTGTCAGTGCTTTTGCCTTGGTTTGTCACCCTCTGTGCTAGCAGATTAGTTTCTCTAATACACTGTTCTTGTTTACCCTTGTTTTGTGCCAAAGGTCAGGTGTCACTGTAAGGTACAAACTTCTTTACCAGGCAACCTATCCCTATTTTCTGCCTGTTCCACTTCATTTTTTCAATTCACCCTGTTTCAGTCAGTTTTAGCAAGAGTCTCATTTTTTTCCTCCTTTATATATTCCCAGCCTAAAATTGAAAGTAATGTTCTTGGCCAGATTCTAAAATTAAATGACTTATAACAACAAGGTGTTGTATGACACAAGGATTTAGTACTATACATCATGTTACTAAATAAACTAATAAGATTATACTCCAAGTCCTCACCAGTTATAATATATGTTCATTACCCAATGGTCACCAATATATTTAGTATAACTCTGTACTTGAAAGAAACCTTAAATTACTATCCATCAAAACCCACCTCCTACCCTCCTTTTTTAGACAATAAAATTGAAGTCCAGAGAAAATACTACCAAGATCAGGTAAGAGCTGAGATAAGTCTAGCATCCACTGATGTCTTGTGCTCTCCTGCCAGAAATGGAGCATTTCTCTACAACTGGTTTTCTGTGGGGTTTTATGCCATCTGTATCTTCCATTATCTTATAGTCACAGATTAAAAACTGCATAAGAATGTTTTTCTCAAGCCATTTTCACACATACCATGATAATTGAGCTATTGTATTCCATTGTCAGTCTTTTAACTCTGCCAATCCCCTGTTCCCTTGCTGCAGTATTATAGTCACTACTGTCCAGTATCTGTCTTCTGCACTGCACAAGAATTTCACAGAGACAGACTTCGATTTTAAGGTAGGAGGACCTGAAAGCCATTGCTATCTTTGTAATAACCATAGAAAGTCAAAGCTAGTTCATTTTTGCACTCAGGAATTACTCCTGATGGTGCTTGGGGACCCATATGGGATGCCGGAGAATTGAACCCAGGTTGGCTGTGTGCAAGGCAAATGCCCTTCCTGAGGAAAGCTAGATCATTCTTTAGGGGTTTGTTTTACCTATAAATGTTTTCCATTATGTTTATAATTTTGCAGGTCAAGAGTTTGAAAATTACTTTTCTGGGTATTAGGTATTTTGCCAGGGAATGAGGGCGAACAGGTTTCATTAGCATGTTCATGTTATCAACTTCCAAACTCGATTATGCCTATGACCTGGGTCATATGCCTATGACCTAGCAGCCCCTCGCTTGGAGGAAGAGGAGTCTGACATCTGTGGGTATACTTTCTAGTATGGAATCAATACTATGCTTCAGAGGACTCAAAAAGGAAAACAGATATCCTGTTGGAAAAATATTTAAAAGGAAAAATTAACATCTTAAATTGTAAAATGAACTATATACTACACGCATATAATTAGAATCTCTCCTTCCAAGGTTAAGGACTCAAGCTGTCATAGATTTCTTCTTTCTCCTGATCTCTCTAGGTTTGGAATTCTTATTTCAGCCTGGCAGTTCTGTTCATAAACCAGCCAAGTCTCCAGTTAGAAATAATCACTTCAGCCAAGAGGAAGAAAATTCTAGATAGGTAAGACATGTGTTTATTTAACTCCCTACCATAAGGCCAGATGTGGTTATGAAGTTCTTTCAAAAGTCAAAGTTCTAATTGAGGTAGCTTCCCAAGGAGTCAAGTGTGAGAGTTCAGTTAAGGTCTAAATAATTTAGGGCTTGGGGGAAGCATTTGAAGTACTGCTGAATTGCTGGTCTCATTGAGCTTATATAGCCTCCTCTTCCTAATCTTCTCTTGGGAATAATTGGCTCCTTTGTTACTATTACCAGGTATGGGGACATGCGCGTGATGATGGCTTATGAACTATTCAGCATGTGGCAGAATTTGGGTAGGGTTCTCTTACCAGATTTTCCCTTTCATATATCTCATAGCCAAAGAAAAAGAGACAGACTAATAACTTCTCCCAGGTTTTATGAAATGTTAATTAAGATCCAAGAGATATTTACATATCTTTAACATAACACCTCAGATGGATAGTGTAGCACATGTGCACAAAACACTTGGCAAAACGAGTAAGGCTAAAAAAATGAGATCTCAGAAATACATATGTATGTTACCTATTTTGAGAACTAAAGTCAAAAGAAGAAAAAGAAGATAGGGTACTAGTGGGATTTTTTTCCAATTTAAGTACTTATGTCTGTAAGAAACTTGTATGTTCTTCATTCCTAGTCCAGATTTTGTATGCATAAATGCATAGATATTGAATATACTCATAAGCAAGTAAATCATTAATTTTAATAAAAATTAAGGACCAAGAGTGTAATATGCAGCATTAGCCTTAGGACCAAAATGTGTTGCTTAGTTATCCAGAAGATGAATGACTCCATGACTTTAAAGCACTTGTCCAATGACCACAAGTTCAAATCCCAGTGCCATTACTTGCACTGAGGCAGTCATGAGCATTTGATGAGTTTTGATTCCTGCAAAAAAAGGACCCAGAATATGTTTCTGTGGTTTAGGGGAGCTCCCAGAGAAAGACTGTGGTTGTTAATCTCTAGTACTGCAGCTTGCATTGTTGTAGTCTGACAGCTTCACGTTCTAGGAATTTTTTTTTTGAATCTTTTTTTTGGTTTGAGGGGCCACACCTGGTGGTGCTTAGGCCTTGCTCCTGGCTCTGCTCTCAGGGATCACTCCTGATGGTGCTTGGGGACCAAATGTGGTGCTGGGGATCGAACCCAGGTCAGGCATGTACAAAACAAGCACTTTACTGGCTATCTTGCTATTCCCAAGGAGAAGTTTTTAACTTACATAAACATTTGAGTGAAATAATTTGGGGAGGCCATACCCAGTAATGCTCAGGGTTACTCCAGGCTTTGTGCTTGGGATTCACTCCTAATGGGCTGGTAGACCATGTACTGCCAAGGAACAAACCTGAGCCTCCTACTTGTAAAACATGCTCTCAGCTCATTGCCCTATCTCTCCAGCCCCCCCAAATGAAACTTTAAGACACAAAATTTGCCTAATAAAGCCATCAGTATTTTTGATGCAAATCATATATTCTAGGCTTTTTTTTTTTTTTTTTTTTTTGGGTCACACCCAGCAGTGCTCAGGGGTTACTTCTGGCTCTGCACTCAAATATTCATCCTAGGAGTGCTCGGGGGACCATATGGGATGCTGGGGATTGAACTTGGGTCAGCCATGTACAAGGTAAATGCCCTACCCACTCTGCTATCATTCTGGCCCCATATATTCTAGTTCTTAAGAAATGGTCTACTTATTATAGCACACAGAACTACAGTCTGTCTTCTTAATCCATGAAGAAGTGAAAGCAGAATTGTTAAAGAGTACCCACTGTTTCACCCTTGCAAGAAAGCTGAAAGTTTCTGTCCTGTGCTCCTCAGGAAAAGCTCTTGCTTCTAAGAACTCTCCCCAGATGGTTGTTCTATCACAAAGAAACTCGCATCACCCATTTTTTTTAATTGAAATACCTCACAAAGTGGAGAAAATAGCTAAGCTTGTCTAAGTAGATATCATGCTGCCATAAAGCATGTATAGTGAAGACAAAAGACAAGCAAAGTATTGAAGCAAGTCTGTCATGGTGTAGGCTTTACGGGAGGTTCCTGCCATGTTGAGGAAAGGACCCTTTTAACTTACCGGAGTGCAGTGAAGAGGACGATGAAGTATCTGATTATTTGAATGTCTGATTATTTTTATTACTTAAATATTATTATTATTTAAATTTCTGATTTCCAAGGCTATTGGATGTGCTTAAAGTGGAAATAAATGGATATTCTTTGCTAAAAAATGGTATGAGTAGAAATTTTCACAGATTGCTCCAAAATATCATTCTTTCTATATTAGTGAACTTTTGACCCCAGAATTATTTTCAGGTAAATTGTGGAACCTTGTAGTCAATTCTTTGGAAAGGCAATTTTTTGTTTTGGTTCTGCACTTTAGGTTTTTTATTTGGGGGGCACACATAACAGTGCTCAGGAGCTACTCCTGTTTTAGTGCTCAGGAGTCGCTCCAGGCATTTTCAAAAGATCACATGGTGCTTGGGGAAAAAACCCAGATCAGCTGTATGCAAGGCAAGTGCTTTAATCTCCATACTATCTGTCTTCCCTAGAAAGGCACTTTGTGTTTTATCACTATTGCATATTATGCACATTGAACCCTTGCTCTGATTGGACTGAACCAATTTTATCCATTAACTCTAAAAATCCAACAAAGGGGCCAGAGCGATAGCCCAGCAGGTAGGGCATTTGCCTTGCACACTGCCGGCCTGTGCTGGCCTGGGTTGATCCCCGACATCCCATATGGTCCCCCGAGCACCGCCAGGAGTAATCCCTGAGTGCAGAGCCAGGAGAAACCCCTGAGCATTGCCGGGTGTGACCCAAAAAAGCAAAAAAAAAAAAAAATCCAACAAAGAGTGTGTTTTTGGACTCTTATTGCCATAGTTTTTTTTTTCTTAAATGTTTCCAATGATCATCAAATAAATTCTGTAATTCCATTTCAAAAGTTCACATGAAAAGTAAAAAAAACAAGCACAAACTAATATCTGTTGGGTTTTGTTATCCAGGTGAACATAAAATCCACTTTATTCCTGGAATGATCGGCCCCTTTCTGGGCGTGACACTGGTTCCACAACCAGAAGTTCGAACATTATGATTCCCATCTTTCATGACATGATGGACTGGGAGC
Source organism: Cryptotis parvus (assembly GCA_021461705.1). NCBI lineage: Eukaryota > Metazoa > Chordata > Mammalia > Eulipotyphla > Soricidae > Cryptotis > Cryptotis parvus. The sequence continues at coordinate 8,667 of JAJIBD010008804.1, forward strand.
AGAGGAAAAATGGCAACTTCAAGCAGGTAAGATAATGAATAACAGGTAAAATCTGGATAACAGGTAAGTAATGGAAACACCTGGCAGTGTTCAGAGTGCTGTCCTCTAGAATACACCTTTCTTCCGGCAGTTTATCCAGATGAACAGGTCAAGGTGTCCATGGAAATCAGTGAGAGCCTGGCTTTCTCCAACTCTGTTCAGTGATTTTCCCTTTCTTGATGGACAGAATTGATTAGTGAATTTCTTCATGAAGTTTCCTCAAACAGATAATAGGGAGAGAGTGAATATCAAGGGATAGAAAGCGTTCTGCTGTAAGGGAGAATGGCCCATACTATCCCAGGAGAGTGTGCCCTGCCAGACCTTTCCCTAGATATAGGACATGCAATTCTGGAACTGCTGAGGCTATACATTTCTTCCTGGTTATAGAATTGTATGTTTCTTCTCAATTTTTGCATGCAGATGTTCATAAAAGTCTTTTGTAACTCTGCATTTCTGCAGTACTGGTTGTAACTTTGCCTCTTTCAATTCAGATTATTTTCATCAGGGTTTTTCCTTTTCATGAGCATTCTGAGGGGCTAAGCCTCATTTATCATATATTTTACCCCATTTTCTCTTCATACCTCTTAGTTCAGACTAGTATATATTGTACACCCACTTCATGTTGAATATGTTCTTAAAGGTTACCCATAACCTACAAATTACCAAAAACCATTGATTCTTCAGTCATAATTCCATTTATGTTTTTCATTTATTTATAGATTTATTAATGATTCCCCTGAGTCTTACCCATCTACTAAAAATACTTCTAAGTTTTTATTAAAGACCAGTGAATTAATTTTAAAGGGGGTATTTATTAATATATCACTTGTATCATTTGTCTTACCATTGATCATTGATTTGTTCAAGCAGGCACCAGTAAGGTCTCCATTCGTTGGGAATAAGGTCCATTATTGTTACTGTTTTGGGCATATTGAATACACCACGGGTAGCTTGCCAAGCTCTGCTGTGGCTCTGGGTTCATCCCAAGGGCCCAGTCTTTTTCTATGTCAGACCATCAACCAACCAGGGCCCACTGTGCAGAGCCCTGAGTGTAGACAAGTAGGTCTCCCTGTCTGCCACCTGTCGATGCAGCCAGGCTCTGCAGCCACACCTGCAACACCTCAAGGGGCAGGATTTACTGATCACTTGATCACTTGACATCCCATTATTCATCGATTTGCTCGAGTGGGCGCCAGTAATATTCCCATTTGACCCTATCACATGCCAGTGTAGCCCAATGGCATCTGGTTGCTTCAGGAATACAAAGAGCCTCAAACCATTTGTTCAGGGTCTTGACGAAGAAGTCTGACCATCTTGTAGGTGGGCAGCCACATGATCTTTTGACATCCCATGGTATCCAGTCGGTAATGGCTCTAGTCCAGCGACCGTCTACAAATCGCATTACATGTCCAGCCCATCTGATTTTCGATGCCTTGGCAAATAAGACAGCGTCCCTGACTCTGGAACAGCGATAGAAGTTGGAGCTCCGGTTCCTTCCTTCACTTGAGTGAGGCGTGATATTCCAAGCTCTTTTGATTCCTCGTTGGGAGACCCAAATAGCGTTTCTCATCCTGCTTTCGTAGGGCCCAGGTCTCTGAGGCATATGTTAATGCAAGGAGAACTGTGGAGTCGAAGAGATATGCCCGGAGCCAGAGGTTCTTTGTCCTTTTAGTTATTTTCTTCAATGCTTTTGAAGGCATTCCATGCTGCTCTCTCTTCCTCCTGCGCAGCTCAGGTTTTAGGTCATTCATCATGTTGACTTCTCGACCTAGGTACACCTAACTACTGCATTCAGAGATGTTTGTTCCATTGAGAGTGAATGGGGCCTCTGGAACTAGTTCATTTTTCATGAACATAGTTTTGCTGAGATTCAGCTGTAGACCTTTCTTTCCACATTCTCGGTCGAAGTCAGCCAGCATTTGTGCCGCTTGGCTAATGTTTGGTGTTATTAGAATGATGTCATCATCAATGTCAAAAGAGGGGGTTCAGCAGAGTGATTTCACCAAAACTCTTCAGCACCACCCTTGAGACCATCATGCGACAATTAGAATGGGAAGGAATGGGAGTGAAGATAGACGGTCAGCAACTACACCACCTCCACTTTGCTGATGACAGGATTTACTAATGTATAAAAATTTAATGCATATATTCACTAAGAGAAAAAGCGTAATCTTATTCCTATGGGCATAAGTGTATACGGTAGACTCTTAACTAAGTCTCCCTCATGTAAATCATATGCTGAGCATGTGAACCATCATCGCTCTGACCCCAGTTCTTTGTTTTTTGAGGTGGCAGGGACAATATCCAACCAACATAGTGCAGCCTGGGCAGTGTTTAGATATTATCAATTTGACGGACAACCACCTGGTAATACTCAGGGGTTACTCTTGGCTCTGTACTCAAGAATTACTACTGGCATGCTCAGGGGACCAAATGGGATGCTAGTGATCAAACCTAAGTCAGCCACGTGCAAGACAAAGTGCCCTACCCATTGTACTGTCTCTCTCACCCTGCAGTATTATTAGTTATAACATGATACATTTGAAGAATTTAATGTTGTGTGCTTTTTTAGTTATAGACATAGATTTTTAATGCATTAGTCTTCAGAATCACCTATTTTCAATTTCTCAATTCCTCCTAACTTCTTTATAAGTTATGAATAGTTTCTGTTCTAATGTAATGTAACCTATATCATCCTTTGCCTAATGCAGATGTTCTAATACTTTCATTGGCATCAGAACTACTTTGTTAAAACATTGTTGAGCCCCACACCCAAGAGTTTTAACTAACGGAAGCCTATAAATGTGTGTTTCTCTGTATTTTGCTGGCCAGGAAACCCATGGCAATAACTCCAGGAATCTTCCACTCCCATATTTGTACTATTGTGTTCTGCTTTGCCATGTCCCTTCTGCATCTTTACACTGTTGTGAAAAGCACAACCTAGCTAATGTATGTATGTGTAAGGTGAAGTGAATTGTTATAAAAGACCTTCTTGATATAAAAAAGCATGATACCAGTATCCAAGGCCAGACAAAATATGGATCAGTAGGTCGTGTCAGTGGGTAGAACCTATTGCAAATGTGTGGGAGTCAGAGGGTTAGGCAATGCAGAGAAAGGAACAGTGTACTAATAATTATTGTAAATGATAATACCAGCGTAGAACTGAACATTGAAAGTTGGCAAAAGGATATACATGATAACCTCTAACTGTATGTATTGTAAGCCACAGCGTGTAAAAGAAGGAAGAGACAGAGACAGAGAAAGAGAGAGAAAAGTGAAAATTGCCGGCCATAGGCGCAGGCTGGGGGAGGGGAAACCATGGGACATTGGTGGAGGGTAATGGGCACTGTGGAGGGATGGGTGCTGGAACACTGTATGACTGAAACCCAAATATGGACACTTTCGTAACTGTATATCTCACAGTGGTATAATAAAAAAAAATTAATATAAGACCCCTCTTAAGACCCTTGGGAGACTTTTGGAATCTATTAATCCAGTGAAGCACAAGACTACTCTGAAATGGGAATGAGCCCCCTTGCCTTCTAGGCCCAGGTCTACCAGATTTTACACAACCCAAGGCAAGTCCCTGCCAATGTCTCTTCACATAGAGAGAAGCCAGCACGGATTTTAGTCTCAGATTCTCTGTTCCCTCTGAAATGTATATTTAAGTAGCTGACTTATCAAGCCAAACAATATATGAAGAATGGTCTTCATCCTGACCAGATAGTAGACTGTAAAAAAATTTGTCCATCCTCATTTTATGCTGATGAGATCTTAGAAACTGTAATTGTTATTTATTTCCTAATTTAATAATTGTCTTATTACTAGTTTGCCTTAGAACTCTTTGGCCCCTAGTAAGAAAGTGTTTCTGGGAGCTGGAGCCAGAGGGTAGGGCGTTTGCCTTTCATTTCACGCGGACGGCCCATGCCGGCCCGAGCGATCCCGGCATCCCATATGGTCCCTGAGCACCACCAGGAGTAATTCCTGAGAGCAGAGCCAGGAGAAACCCCTGAGCATTGCTGGGTGTGACCCAAAAAAAAAAAAAAAAGTGTTTCTGTTTGGTTCTTTATTGTTTTTTATTAAATGAAACCATGGCATTATTTTTATAGGAATTATCCAGATTAATATTACCATATTTCAAAGACTAATGAAGTGGGGCAGGAGTGACAGCACAGCGGGGTAGGGCATTTGCCTTGTACATGGCCGACCCGGTTCGATCCCCAGCATCCCAGCATCCCACATGGTCTCCCGAGCACCGCCATGAGTAATTCCTGAGCAAAGAGCCAGGAGTAACCCCTGAGTGTTGCCAGGTGTGACCCAAAAAGCAAAAATTTAAAAAATAAATAAAATGGTGTAAAAAACCCCAAAAAAATTAAAAAAAATACTAATGAAAAAATACTAATGAAGAGTTTTAGAAGATTATCTTAGGGCCAAGAAGATAGTTCAGAGGTTAAGGCATTTTTCTTGAATGAGTCTATGGCCACAAATCTGGTTTGGAGCCCTGAAATTACATAAGGTGCCCTAAAAATACCATCTGGTGTGGTCCCTGAGCACAGAGCCAGGAGTTGCCACCCATACTGCTGAGTGCTTATCCCTTAGAAAAATATTTTCTCACTTAAGTTACAACTGATTTCTCATCTCAGAGTAAATCCAATGAGGCCTCAGTGATGTTGTTCCTCAGTAACGAAGGTAGATGATGCTAGTTGTAAAGCAGTGATGTTGTTCCTCAGTAACGAAGGTAGATGATGCTAGTTGTAAAGCAGTGGCGAAGTAAGAGTGTGGAAAATACTTGGGGACTTATATGCTATAGAAATACACAGTGTAGGGTCCAGAGTGATAGTCCAGCAGGTAGGGTGTTTGCCTTGCACACAGCCGACCCAGGTTCGATCCCGGCATCCCATATGGTCCCCTGAGCACCGCCAGGAGTAATTCCTGAGTGCAGAGCCAGGAGTAACCCCTGAGCATTTTCAGGTGTGAACCAAAAAGAAAAAAAGAAAAAGAAAAGAAAAAATAAATACACAGTGGAGGGGCTAGAGCAATATAGTACAGCAGGTAGGGCAATTGCCTTGCTGACCTGGCACCCCGTATGTTCCCGAGAACTTCCAGGAGTGATTCCTGAGTGCTGAGCCAGGATTAAACCCTGAGCATCACCGGGTGTGACCCAAAAAGCAAAAATAAATAAATACACAGTGGAAACTTTTTTCTAAATAAAAAATCTCTGAAGGAGATACTTCTCACTCAGTCCAGACTTCTGTGAGTCACTGGACCAGACCCCTGGCAAACTTCCTCCATCACTGGGGAAGAAATGGTTGAGTTCTGACTAAATATGTTTTATACACACAAATTCTTCTGAATGAACTTTTTTTAAAGAGGGGGAGAATGAACAGCAAAGGTCTCTTTCGGGATCCAAAATATTTACCTCTCTAAGGAATCTTTGCCTTTTCCCTCCAGTCTGGGAAAAGACCATCAGAGACCAAAATTTCTGCTCATTAGTGCAACAGGTAGGGCATTTGCCTTGCATGCCACCAACCTGAGTTCAATCCCTACCACCCCATGCTGCCCTCTGCTCAGGGCTTACTTCTGGCTTTGTGCTCAGGGATCACTCCTGGCAGGGCTCAGGAGACCTTGCAATTTCAAGGAATTTAACCTTGGTCTGTCACATGCAATGTCTACTAGCTCTACTGTACCTCCAGCCCACAGGTGGTTTCTTAATACTGTAGATGAGCTCCTGCCTTCCATATGGTACAAGAACAAAATCTGGAAGTACTTTCCCATTATCCTTAACTTCATAGAGGTTGGTTTTCTCATTCCCCCTCAGAGATCAACTTGGGTTTACAAGGTCTCTACTTTCTTCTAGGTGGAAGCTGAACTGATTGACAAGTTGGACAGTATGGTGTCAGAAGGGAAAGGAGACGAGAGCTACAGGGAGCTCTTCAGCCTACTGTAAGCTGCTTCAGCCCCAGGCACACCACATGGGGGAGGGAGTAAAGTGGCCTAATGATGGTATGGTATAGCCTGCACTGGGAAGGCTCATGATGGTGAGTCTCAGGGGAGACTTGCGTTCTTAGTAACGGTAGCATAAGAAGCATGCTTCAGTCAACAGGATCATGGCACTGTGGAAGGAAGCTAATCAGCACGCCAAGATTGCCATAGTTCTCTGAAGAGATAAGGACAAGATAGAAACACTCCTGTGTTTTGCCAATAAGAAAAGGGTCAGCCTTTCTTTGTAACACACTGTCCCAGTTATGTAAGCAGCTTATGAGAACTTAATGTTAGCATTTTTTGTAAGGTAGGAAGAGAGGGAGATAAATCCATGCTTTGTAAGGTGGTATAAAGAAGACCAGAAAGCACAAAGAAGACTATCAGGGATCCCCTTTTCAAGTGGGTTTCCCTGTCTGTGAAACAAGATGGTTGCACTGAATGACAGCAAGGATTTTTCTAGGGCCAACATTGATGTCTTCTGTCTTGAATTGATGGGAGTCAAAAGAACATACCACAATATTAAATACAAAGAATAAACTCAAGTGAGCCATGGATCTCCTGTTATATAACAGGAGTGATGTTAGATACTTTACCTTAAGCCTTTTTGGAGATTTGTTTTGTTTGGAAGCTATAGCCAGCAGTGCTCGTGACTGCTGGTTACACCTGGTTCTGTACCCAAGGATCACTCCTGGTGGACTCAGGGGACAATATATTGTGCCAGGGATTGAAGCTGGTTCTGCTTCATGCAAAGCAAGCACCCTACCCACTATTTTATCTCTCCAGCACCTCAAAATTTCTTTATATATTTACAGCTCTAGAGTTCCTCCCATCTCATTATTTCCAGTTTTGAGATTCTCTTTGTTTCATTGCTATTTTGAAGAAAAACCTGCAATGTGATTCCAGCAATAATACTATACACTTTTTTCTAACATTACAGTATATAAAACATACTAGTCATTATTACTTAATATAATATACTGTGAGGTAAGTAGAGAAAATCCTAATCAGATCAGTAGAAACGAAACAGCACTCAGAGTGTTACCATGTTCTCAGGCTCACCACAGTAAGAAGCAGCCCTGGAAGGGGGTCCAGGTCTTCCAATTTCAAGAGGAAGGAATCTTTTTGTTGTACTATACCTGCTTTGTGCCTTTCTGGTTTGTGGATTACAGTGTGAAATTACTTGAATTTTAAATAATTTAAATTTGTAAATATGAGTCCATCACTTAGTATTTCTCTTTTGATAAAGATATTTATCACTGTGGAAATAAGCCAAGATATCTCTTCCTAAGCCACTAACAGATGACTTGACTACAAAGAAAAAGTACATGGGGCCGGGGCGATAGCCCAGCGGGTAGGGCGTTTGCCTTGCACGCGGCCGGCCTCTGCCAGCCTGAGTTCGATACCCGGCATCCCATATGGTCCCCCCGAGCATCGCCAGGAGTAATTCCTGAGTGCAGAGCCAGAGAAACCCCTGAGCATTGCCGGGTGTGACCAAAAAAAAAGAACAAAAAATAACTTCAATTACAAATTACCTGACCAAATTTCATAAAGTCTTCTAAAATTCTGTCTAACAACTGAAAACCGCTCATAATCTTCCCAGTTTGTGTTTTGTAAAAACTATATGTAGGTATTTTTTTAAAAAAAATCAGTATATGATGGGCTTGATTAATTTAGAAGACTCAACTTTAAAAAATCTGAAATTTTCTGTATTGTAGGGCTTCTCAAAGTCTTTAATATGCAGAAATATGTGAAAAATCTCCAAAAGGAAAATACAGTGACCAGCAACATTACTCTCTAGTAGACAGTTTTTGGGAATGCTAACAGTGACTTTATCCTCACAGGTTCCGCCTTCTCTCCAGCACCATCAGTCATAGGGGAAACCTCACTTTCCCAAAAAGCCCCACCTCAGGCCAGATGCAACATTCACAGCAGCCAGGCTCAAGGTGTAAAACCCCACTCTGGGTCCCTAACTGGAACTACCATTCCAAAAGACTTTCATACCTGACAGATATGATGCAAAAGAACCTAGACTCCTGGCTGGAGCAAGAAGAGGCTAGGTCATTATTCCTAAGAGATCTCTGAGAAGACAGAGTATTGGAAGTTAGGCTTTCCGTGGAATGGCCTGGCAGCTGAGAAAGGACATGTAGCACTTGACTCCGACATATTTTATTTTGGAGCATCCCCTGAAAGTAAAAGTTACTGAATGTGGCTACTCATTATCCCTCAGGCTAGAACCTTGAAAGTTTTAAGGTTGATTTACTTAAACCTTGATTTACGGTGAAGACTGGCTTGTAAGTTTGCTGAGGATGGGTCCCAGCAGTGATAATGGCAGACAAGCCAATTGGCAAAAGCCAGGCCCAGCCATCAGTGGGCTCCTTACTCAGCTGCTGCTTCAGAGTAAACCTTACACACAAAGGAATGAGAGGTTTGAAATCCTTCCTCAGTCTAGCTGCATCCTTAGAAACTCATACAGGAAATTATGTACAGAAATGTGTACAGGAAAATATGATCATTTATTGCTGCCAATTCAATAATCACCTTGTCTTTGCTTTCCGCTGCATGGAGTAGAACCCAGCTGTTTGGGCCCTACCCCAGGTAAGACTGCAGTGTGGTAAGTGTCTGCTGTCTCCAGATCCATCACAGACCCCCAGGGGCTCTGGGACCTCACTCGTGCCCTGAGAAAACGTATCAATTGTGCATTGTACTTATTTCCCCCCACCCTCCCAATAGCCTGCTGGAGAAGGTTGAACAAGAAACATGGCGTGAGACTGGAATTTCCTTTGTGACCTCTGTCACCCGCCTCATGGAACGCCTGCTTGACTACAGGTATTATCTCAGATCCTACTAGGTCACTTCTTTGGTCATATTACTCTCCCGATTTCCAAACCTTAAAACCAAGACCAAGTGCCGTTCAGGAGGATAGTTGTACTGGTGTTGGGCACCATCACTAGTTATGGGAATCTTCTGATAGCCAAGGAAAGAAGGGAGACAGCCGTGTCGAAGGAGAAAGTCAAAGTTCCCAGGACCGCCTTGATAAATGAGCATATCTATACTGAATACATTCCAGGAACTTGCAGCTTTCTAATCAGAAAATCCATGACTCAAATAAGTGAACAAGAAGGATGTAAGAGAAAGGCTGTCTCCAGAACAAGGCAGGACAACTGTGTCCTCAGTGCAGACTTAAGAAAGTGGGCAGGGAAATGTCACCTAATACCGAAGGTGACCCAGGAGGGCTTTTAAAGCTAGATATTTTAAAGACTGAGGATCCCCTTTTCCCTGCCTCTATTCTCTTCCCTATAATCTGCCTTTTACTTTTTCCTAGTTATGAGATTAGTGGAAGCATTTTACATATTTAGTCTGAGAGTTCAATGAAATTATTTTTATCATGAAAGTGTGCTATACCTTTTCAGTCATGTCATGACTTTGGAATTAGTCAAAATGACTATGAAACTCCTACTGTATTTTCCCAGAAAGTTTCTGGTGGATGGCTAGGTGACTTTTGGATCCTAGAGAAAAGTAATTGGAATAAAAAGAAATTGTGAAAAGCTGTTACTAGAAATAATAGTTAGATCCTCAATCTCCAAGACAGCAGACACCAATGAAAATGTTTTGTTTTGGGCATTTTTTGTTTTGTTTTTTTTTCCTTTTTTTAATTTTTTAAAATATATTTTATTATACCACCATGAGATATACAATTAAAAGATGTTCATGTTTGGGTTTTGGTCATAGAGTGTTCCAGCACCCATCCCCCATCAGTGCCCATTTCCCACCACCAATGTCCACAATTCCTCCCCATCCCTAGCCTGCCTCTATGATAGGTTCTTTATCTCCTCTCTCTCTCTCTTTCTTTCTCTCTCTCCCTTCTCTTACACATTGTGGATTGCAGTGCATACATTTAGTTGTATCTTTTTGCCTATATTCAATGCTCAGTTCTAGGCCAATATTATCATTTTCAACGATTATTAGCACACTGTTCCCTTCTCCATCTTACCTAACCTTTGACTCCCACATACTCATGGTAGATTCTACCTTTGACAAGACCTCCTGATCCATGTTTCACCTGACTTTGGATATTGGTATCATAATATATTGTGTGTATATATATGTATATATACATATATATTTATGTCATGCAAATAAATGCAGTCATTCTATATCTATCTTTTTCCTTCTGGCTAATTTCACTCAACATGAGCCTCTCCGTGTCCATTCATTTATAGGCAAATTTTGTACTTCATTTTTTTCCTAACAGCTGCAAGTATTCCATTGTGTAGATGTACCAAAGTTTCTTTATCCAGTCATCAGTTCTCGGGCACTCTGGTTGTTTCCAGATTCTGGCTATTGTGAATAATGCTGCTATGAAAATAAAAAGTGCAGATGTTGTTGCTGCTGTGTGTTTTGGGCTTCCCAGGATATATTACCAGAAGTGGTATGTTTGGGTCAAATGGGAGCTCAATTTCTAGTCTTTGGAGGAATGTCCATATTGTTTTCCAAAAAGGCTGTACCAGTCGACATCCCCACCAACAATGGATAAGAGTCCCCTTTCTCCCGCATCCACGCAAGCATTTGTTGTCCTAGCCCTTTTGGATATGTGTCAGTCTCTGTGGTGTGAGATGATATCTCATTTTTGTTTTGATTTGCATCTCTCTGATGGTTAGTGATGACAAGCTTTTTTTTATATGCCTTTTTGGCCATTCAAATTTCTTCCTTATCGAAGTTTCTGTTCATTTTTTCTCCCCCATTTTTTGATGGGGTTGGCTGTTTTCTTCTTGTAAAGTTCTACCAGTGCCTGATATTAACTCTTTATCAGATGGCTATTGGGTGAATATTCTTTCCCACTCTGTGGACTGTCTTTGTATCTTGGTCACTGTTTATTTTGAGGTGCAGAAGCTTTTTAGTTTCATGTAGTCCCATATGTTTATCTTTTCTTCCAGTTGCTTTGTTAGTGATGTTTCATCTTTGAAGATGCCTTTAGCTTCAATGTCATGGAGGGTTTTCCTATATTTTCTTCGATGTACTTTATGGTTTCAGGTCTGATATTGAGATCTTTAATCCATTTTTATGTGATTTTTGTTCATGGTGTTAGACAGAGGTCCAAATTCATTTTTTTTTTGCATGTAGCTGTCCAATTGGGAAGAGTAGCTTTCCAACCCTCTGCCTCAAGGAAGTTTCCCAGAAGTTTCCGTGGATAGAAGAATGAAGGGATTTGCTGCCAAGCAGAAGGT
>JAJIBD010008805.1:0-87607 GCA_021461705.1 Cryptotis parvus
CCTAGGTAAGGCCTAGGACTGACTTTCCTTTCCCTGCAAAGAGCAATTCCTCGCTCCAGCCTGAGTCCGTGGCTCCCCAGAAACCTCGAGTGGTGGGGATCAACTCCCGCACCTAGAGATCAAGCGGACATCAGGTGTGTCTTGACCCGGCCACCTTGTGGGGCTGGTGGGGCCAGGCCCACACCGTGCAGGGGCTCATCGCGGACTTTATCAGTCCTTAGCCTGCCCAGCGGGTCCCGGTGGCAGAGGTGGCTGGGGAGAAAGCGACCATCTCTCTCCCTTCTGGGCTCACATAAGCCACCTGTGGGGTCCACCTGCATCAGTGTGACCCAAAAAGGTAAAAACAAACAGAAACAAACAAATAAATGTAGGTCAACAACAAATAATCAAAACATGTATCCTAAGCAGTTCCCTAAGTATGGTCTCTGGAGCAGCAACATCAAATTACTTGGGGCAGATTGGGGGCGGGGGCAGGGGGTTGTCACAGCTCAGTGGGCTAAAACAAGCTTTGCATGCAGAAGGTCTGAGTTTGATCCCCAGCACAGGTTACCCAAACAACCACAAGTGAAAAACTACCAAGAGGGGTGAAAAAAATTGAACCACCTGGGAATCTGTTATAGTTTTGTTTCCACTTGAGACCCATTGAATCAGAAGGCAGCGAGCAGAGAAGAGAGGAGGGTGGGGTGGGGAGCAACGGTCCATGTTTTAACAAGCTTTCCTAGTGACTGTCAAGTTGGAGAACCACTGACATGTGCCCATATTGGCCAGTCCTTAATCAACTATGCGCTTTTCTCTTCTCCTCTGCCTCTGACAGAACACAGCCCCAAATCCTCTACTGCTAAGCCTTCTCAAACAAAAGCCTACTTACAGAATAAAAAATGGGATATCAGGATTTAAAGGACAGGTAGATGATTCATCGTCCATTAAATTTAAACTCCAGTTCTGAAAACAGGCCATGTGATGCTCATTTTTAAGCCCCATTGTCTGACCACCTGTAGGTGAGCTCACTAAATAGATCACTGCTGGCTCTCAGCTATCATTCTCAATATCATTCTCAATAGCTTCTGCAATAGAAGACACACCCTTCAAAAAGATGCAGCAATACTCCCATGATGACAACCAAAAAAACGGGGCTTCTCCTGTGATGTTGTTATCAAGTCAATGTCTATGGAGATTGAACTCACCAGTATTTTTCTTTTGTTTGGGCTGAAAATGCAGCTTCAAATAGACAACATGAATCTGATCACTGCCTTGGCCTTATGTCTTTATAAGCATTCCTCCAGAGGTAATCTAATTTTGTTTCCATTTTCTTTAGCCCCCATTTTCTAAGCTCCATGTTTTTAAAATTCTGTGTATGCGTGTGTAATATATATATATATATAAAGCTTCTAGAAAACCTTTCTAGGATCTAAGCAAGAAATAGAAATGTTTATAAAGAATGTCAAAAAAGCATGTACCATGTGTTAATGTAATTTTCTAAATTAACTTACTGTTTATCTTCAGGTTTTATAACCGATGGATCTGTCAAAATTTTCACCAACACCTCCAAACAAGAAAGAAAACACATTCAGAAATGAGGATTTCATTTTCTTATAAATTCGGAAAATAACAAATCTCAATGTACTTCTTCAAACCATCATCCACCCTACAGGAAACTAGGTTCCATGTGAACTAAACATACTATGAGAATTATACAGATATGTTTAAAATTTTAACTCATGAACTATCTCCTACATCCCTCTATTTTTCATATTTGCTCATACATTCACAATTACTATTAACGTTATCTGTCATTCATTTACACCAATATTTATTAGACATTCTAATTTTATTTTTTCTAATTCTTGATAAGCATAAAAATACAATCAGTCTTCTTATACCCTCATTTTACCGATGGTCAAAGAGACTTAGCAAAATACCAGAGATTACAGTCCTGTTCTGGAGTGACATCAGAATTCATCCCAAACCATCATCTGTGTCCCTCCCACAAGCCCTTAGATGAGGTCCCTCGGTGTTCAGAAGGGTGTTAAATGTTCCTGTAGGTACCACCTCTGCTACATCAATCTCACAATTACCATACTTTTAGCATTTAGAAACAGAATAATGTGAGTGCCCAAATCCTTGTTCTAGGTGCTGATTATACATGGGCTTATTTGTGTAAATTTTTGAGGTGGGTGCTTAGTGCATTTTCCCAAATGTATATTACTTTTTGATAAAATTTACTTCTTTTCAAAAAGAATGATACCACATCTACACAATGGAATACTATGCAGCAGTTAGGAAAAATGAAGTTATGAAATTTGCCTATAAATGGATGAACATGGAGAGAATCATGTTGAGTGAAAATAGCCAGAAGGAAAAAGACAGATATGAAAGCTGCATTTATTTGCATGATATATATATATATATATATATATATATATATATATATATATATATATATATGCACTGTCTTCCTGTTTTCATCAATTTGCTTGAGCGGGCACCAGTAACATCTCCATAAACCCTAAACCCTGTCGCAAGCAAAGTGTAGCTCAAGGGCATCTGCTTGCCCCAGGGACAGGAAGAGCCTCAAACCATATTTCAGGTCATAGAATTGAGGTCCATAATTGTTACTAGTTTTCTATAACAAATAAATCATGGGTAGCTTGCCAGGCTTTGCCGTGTAGGTGGTATACTATCAGTAGAAAGCTCTCATCTCAAGCATTTACTGATGAAACTTATAGGGAAGATCAGGTTTAAGCTTGGATGGAGCCCTGAGGAACTATGGAGTCTGAATGTTGAGAATGACTGACTGCATGATGTGGGTTGATATAATATATATATTGATATAATATATCAACCCACACATCAGTCATTCTCAACATATTATCACATATATGTACATATATACATATATATTATGCAAATATTCACACACGTTTGTGGTAGATTTCACCTTTGACAAGACCTCCTGATCCATGTTTTTGCCTGCCCTTATATCCAAGGGCAGGCAAAACATGGATCAGAAACATGGAACAGAAGGTCTATGAAACTAATATACAAGGTCAGGAAAAACATGGATCAGGAGGTCTTGTCAAAGGTGAAATCTACCACAAACGTGTGAGAGTCAAAAGTTAGGTAATACAAAGAAGGGAACAGTGTGCTAATAATTGTCAAAAGTGTGCTAATAATTGTCAAAAATACCAGCCTAGAACTGAACATTGAATACAGGCAAAAGGATACACATGATAACCTAAAAATGTATGTATTATAATCCACAGTGTGTAAGAGAAGGAAGAGATAGAGAGAGGAAAAAAAAGAGAGAAAAGAGATTAAGAACCTGCCATAGAGGCAGGCTAAGGGAGGAGAGGAATTGGGGACACGGTGGTGGGAAATGGACACTGGTGGAGGGCTGGGTGCTAGAACACTATAAGACCGAAACCCAAACATGGACCTCTTTGTAGTTGTATATCTCACAGTGGTATAATAAAATATAAAAAAAAATTTTTTTAAAAAGAAAAAGAAAATTGGAGGCGTTGAGAGGTCACACTGGTGGTGTGATTGGTGTTGGAACATTTAATGCCTGAAACAACTGTATCATGATGTTATAATAAAAATTTTCTTTGAAAAAGGAAAAGCTTAAATATGCAACACTTCACAATATCCTAGTAACAAAACTTCTGGCCCTTATTTGAATATTTATTTAAGAAAATTTTGTGGGTCTGGAGTGGTAGTACAACAGTAGGGCATTTGCCTGGCATGCAGCAGATCTGAGTTCAATCCCCAGTAGCCCATATGGTTCCCCGAGCCTGTCAAGAGTGATCCCTGAACACACAGTAACCTTTAAATGTATGTATTGCAATCCACAATGTGTAAGAGAAGGAGAGCGAGAGAGCGAGAAAGAGAGAGAGCGGCGAGAGAGAGAGAGAGAAAGGATAAAGAACCGACTATAGAGGCAGGCTAGGGGGAGGAGGAGAGGTGGGGACATTGGTGGTGGGAAATGGGAACAGGTAGAGGGATAGGTACTGGAACACTGCATGACCTAAACCCAGACATGAACATCTTTATAATTGTACATTTTTTTTTTTTCTTTTTTTTGGGTCCACCCAGCGATGCTCAGGGGTAAGTCCTGGCTCTGCACTCAGGAACTACTCCTGCCGGTGCTTGGGGACCATATGGGATGCTGGGGGATAGAACCCAGGTTGGCTGCCTGCAAGGCAAATGCCCTACCTGCTGGACTATCACTCCAGCCCCTGTAATTGTACATATTTAAAAAATTTTTTTAAAAATAAAGAATGATACCAGGGGTAGAGAAATACTACAACGGGTAGGCACTTGCCTTGCATGTAAGTTCATCTCCCCCACCGGTAACAGTGATTCCCTAAGCACAGAGACAGAACTAAGCCCTGACCAGCACTTACTGTGTCCCCCAAACAAACAAACAAAAATGACAGCAAAGCATGCAAGGATAATTTAAAGCTAATATTTATCAAAACAAATATATAAGACCCAAAGTAAATCTGTTATAAAAATGCAGGGGTAGTTGGTATTTTCACTATGAGAAATGGTAAGAAGAAACAACTGTCTGAGTCAACAATACTAATCCTAGGTATTATCCCAAGGAGATGAAAATAAGAATCTGAATGTCGATTTGCACAAATGTATTCGTGGCAACATAATTCACCAGTCAAAATGTGACTGCACCCCTATGTACTAAAGAAGATGTAGAGATATAAATTTTTTTAAACTAGGTACATAGGAGCCTCCACGGGATAGGTGGTTCCATGGCAGACCACTTGGCAGGCTGGAGGCTGCAGTTCAATCCCCAGCTCCACCATGTGTCAGTGTGATCATTCCGGCATGAGAACAAAAGTGGGCAGCCCAACCGAGGTGCCACATCCTGCCACTCAACAACAAGGAGGGCAAGGGGGAAAGGGAGGGAATTAGTGCATATATTCTCAATGGAACACTCCTCGTTGATTAAAAAATTTAGATAAAACCACACATTTTGCACAAAACAAAAAAAAACCCAATAAAACTCGAAAGATAATGACATCTTCCTCTAAGTGAAAGAAGTCATGGAGTGAAAGACAGTTACAGGATGGTCTCACTCTTATGTGGAATAAATGGCAGCAAAGCAAATCACGACAACGCAGTATAATAATTCTTAGACTGAAAAATACAGTGTTTCCAGAGTGAAGGAGAAGAAGAGGGCAGCAACAAGCAAAGAAGCAGGGTTTGGTTTTGTTTGGTTTGGTTTAGGGACCACACCAAGTGCTGCTCAGGGCTTACGCCTGACTGCACTCAGGAATCACTCCTGATGGGGTCAGGAAACCCTATGGATGCTACGGATCAAACCCGGTTGGTTATGTAGGACGAACACACTAGCCCTTGTACTCTCCAGATCTACAGATGCATTTGATAGTGTGATCCCATTAGAACTTTCAAAGTGAGTGAATGTTATACACTTAGAAAGGTAAGAAAGTTGGGCGTGAGAGACAGCTCAGGGTCCTAGATACATGCCTCGTGTGCCAAGTTCAATTCTCTGCATATCATCCCCACTGCCAGCACCAGTCCTGTGGCCTTAGTGGTCCTCAACACAGCTGAGCTCAAGCATTTGGGTTGCCAAGTATCACTGAGGGCCCACCTGGGCCCCAAATAGCAGCAACTCTTAATAGGAAAGGAAAATAAGGCAGAAACAGGCTTATGGAATAGTATGTGTGGTATTTTGGGCTTGTTCTTTATTATTCTTTATGTTTGTTGAGGATTTTGCTTTGTTTTGATGCCACATGTGATGATGCTCAGGTATACTGGTCCACAGACTCTTAGTCATGGGGCAGAGCGGTTCCTTGCTCTCCCCTGTGCCCAGCCGTTCATGAGGCAGTCGGGAGGCATGGTGGGTTCTAGCCTTGGCCCACCACCCCGGCAGAACCTCACAACAAGCCAGACGACCCCCCCACCCACTCCATGGGCGCCGCCATTTTCCACATCCGGACTTCCCTCTCTTCAGAACTCCACCCAGCCGACCAGCCCATCACAGCCCGGATCATCCACACCCACACTGCAGCCGTTTCTTCCTCAATCCGGCCCAGGTATGCTGGTCCAGAGACTCTTAGACATGGGGGGCAGAGCGGTTCCTTGCTCTCCCTGTGCCCAGCCGTTCATGAGGCAGTCGGGAGGCATGGTGGGTTCTAGCCTTGGCCCACCACCCCGGCAGAACCTCACAACAGGCCAGACGACCCCCACCCACTCCATGGGTGCCGCCATTTTCTACATCCGGACTTCCCTCTCTTCAGAACTCCACCCAGCCGACCAGCCCATCACAGCCCGGCTCGCGCGGTTCATCAATAAATGCTTTATTTGGAGGTGTTTAAATAATATGCCTCCCGCACGGCAAGCCTAGCAAGCTGCTCGTGTTGTATTTGACATGCCAAATGCCAGTAACAATTATATTAGGTCATTCCCATGACCTAATATAATGGTTTGAGGCTCTTTATGTTCCTGTAGCAAGCCGATGCCCCTGGCTCTACTGGCATGAGACAGGACATATGGAGATATTACTGGTGCCCGCTCTAGCAAATAGATGATTAACGGGAAGATCGTGATCGTGATCGTGGTGATGCTCAGGCCTTATTCCTTGCTCTGCATTCAGCAATCATTTCTGGTGGGGCTCAAGGGACCCAGTGAGGGGCTGGGAATCAAACCCAGGTGAGCGTGTGCAAGGGAAGCACCCTATGGACTGAACCTCCAGTCACTAACCTTTATTCTTTTTTTTCTTTTTGGGTCACACCTGGCAATGCTCAGAGGTTTTTCCTGACTCTTTGCTCAGGAATTATTCCTGGTGGTGATCAGGGACCATATGGGATGTCAGGGATCGAACCTGGGCCGGTCACATGCAAGGCAAACACCTTACCCACTGTGCCATCACTCCGGCCCTAACCTTTATTCTTTTAAAGAAAAAATGCACTAGAAGAAGTTGAAACTTCACTTTTTTTTCTCATTACAGACATAAGAAGGAGCATCCGGAGAGGTCCAGCTTCTCTAAATAGTACACAAGCAAAGCGGACAGAAAGCTAGCCCAAGTTTACAAATTCTCTGCATGTTTAAGCTCAGATGTTTGAGCCTACAGTTTCCAGGCAAAGCTTGAAGCAGATGCTTGAGTGAGCTGGAAGTTTAAAGTGGGACTAAGCACAGTACCTAAAGACATAACACTACTTGGGAAAAATGGAAGTTTTATTATGGGTAGAAATTCTATAAGGGTCTTGGACATTTTGCAATGGGGAGGTGAAGAAACACTAGTGCAAGCATGTGACCAAACTATGAGAAGCACTTTTTAAAAAATGAGTTTTCTAAGGAGCTGGGGTAGGTGGTGCTGGGGTACCCTGGGCAGAGGGACACTGACCCTGGTGGTGAGTTTGGTGCTGAAACATTGAATGTATGTAGCTCTGTTATAATAGTTTTGCAGGGGCCGAAGTGATAGCACAGTGGGTAGGGCATTTGCCTTGCACACGGCTGACCTGGGTTCGATCCGGCATCCCATATGGTCCCCGAGGCACCGCAGGGAGTAATTCCTGAGTTAGGAGTCAGGAGTAACCCTGAACGTTGCCGGGTGAGACCCAAAAAAGAAAAGAAAAAGCTTTGCAATCAGTGAATAAATAAAACAATGGAATACATGAGTGCATATTTTCTTTCAGTCACAGCATTTGTGATCAAATTGCACTTATGTACCTATTACTCGAACACCTTTAATCTTTAAAAACACAAAATTGTTTCTGGTTGGTTGGTTCTGGTTTGGAGGCAACAACCCAGCATTGTTTTAGGGCTATGCCTGGCAATACTCAGGGGATCCTGTACCAGTGAGGATCGAACCCAGACCTCCTGCATTAAAGGATGTACTTCAAGCTATGGAGAGAGCTCTCTGGACACTGAATACCAGTTCCATCATACAAAAATGTAAATAATAATGTGAGATCACTACTGAGAAGATCAAATGAACTATTATGTATAAACTAATTAGCCAAGTGTTATTTTCTAGAATTTCCCAAAGTTTATACATTATGAGGTCTTCCCAACAACAAAGAGGAAAAATATGTCAATTAAAGTACTAAAAAAAATTGTGGAAGTTTGTTTTACAGGTTTCTTTTAATTGTGTTCTCTAACAATTACATATAAAGTTATGTATGTGATATAAATATATGTGATATAAATGTGATATAAATAATATAAATATGAAATCGAAACTTAAAGATGTCGTGAATGGTTCTATTTAGGAGCATGGGTTGGATACTAGAGTTTAGCCTAGAGTTTAAGAGAATGATTTGCTTTGTACTGGTTTGGTTTTGGGGTGCCACCCAGCAGTGCTCAGCGATTGCCCCTCAGGAATTATATGGGAATCAAGGGATCAAACTTGGGTCAGTTATGGGCAAGGCAAGTGCTTGATCCCTCCCGTACTATTCCTCTGGCCCCTAGGAGAATGGTTTGAAATCTCAGCTTATATTTTTGCTATCTTTATTCTATCAAAATTCAATATTTTTTGGGAAGTAGAATGTTGGCTTTTATTTACCCACTGGTGAAATCATATTCTGATGATCTCATGATTATCTCATTTCTTTAAATTACCATGGCTCCTAATGAACTGATCCTTCCCTAAGAATGAGCATAAAAAATATCCATAGATTTTTGCATCCCTAAACCCAATCTGAAATTTTAATGGATAAACTGTTAAATGCATAATGAGGACCATCAACTGGCAGAAAGGGGCCAACGTGTGGAAAGTAGAGAAGAGCCCAGAGAATCAGTGATACTGCACACTCAGCTAGCAACACTCACCATCCCATCCTCACCACTCGGCTCCTTAAAGTGGGTATTCATAGGAATCCCCACTGGCAATTTTAACACTGACACTCACCCTGCCCGTGCATTCTCGTAGGTAGTAAACAAGAAACATGGAGGGGAGGAATGAGACATTTTAACAACTGAAAATCCCAATTTAACAACTAAGAGTCCCGTTAGAGGCTCTGAAAGGGAACCACCTGTGAGTGGATAAGACCAATAGTATTATAGCATCCTGCTTTGAGAAATGAAGAGACTTCCAATCTGATCCCAACCACACTGGGATATTTTATTTCTACATGCTGTCAGTCCATTACTACAACTATAGAAAGAAGCGACCTTCTTTGTGGCAGGAAAATTAATTTCTTACAATGCTGTTGGTGCAAATGCCGACTTACTCTGAAAACTTACTTTGGGAATAAAACATATAGCATCTCCAAAGGTTCTTTAAAAAATATATACAATGAGGGGCTGGAGCTAGAGTATGGTGGATATAGTACTTGCCTGGCATGTGATCAACCTGGGTTTAATCCCTGGCAGCCCCTATATTCCCCTGAGACAACCAGGAGTGTAGTCAGGAGTGATTCCTGAGTGCAGAGCCGGAAGTAAGACCTGAACACTGCCAAGTGTGGCCCAAAAACAAAGAGGAAAATGAATGAATGAATGAATGAATGAATTAATGAATGATTAAACGGGGGCTTAAAAGCATGATGGACACTGTAATTTAAAATTCAACAGCTGTTTCCCAATTCTTGAAATTAGATGTTAAATTACAGGTAATGATTATTAAGACTCTCATATGAAATAGTCTTACTTGAAACAAGACTTAAAAACTACTAGATAATTCTAAAGTGCTCAGAAATTGATCAAATCCTTCTTGGGAGCTCTGCTTTCTATGCTGTGACATTCCCCAGGATGGAGATTGTCACACCCTTGTAAAAAGGAAAGAGGCAAAGGAAAGAGACTGAAAGAAAACACTGCATGTTTCTCCTTACTTCTCTCCCTCAAAGTAATAAGGCGCCATAGCAGATGAATCAGAGACCAAAGCTGGGGTCTCCCCTGAGGTGCCCCCAGGAACACAGAGCGCTCAGCAGATTTCTCACAAATGAATATTAACCTCCATTTTGAAAAGCCACATGGAGGTTAATACTAACAGCAGTAAATGATGTCTACTGAGGGTTTGGATATCAGGAAATGGTCTTATTTCAGCCCCTTGACAACTAGGAGCTAAGTGATTAATATTCTCTCCCCGCTTATAAGTGAAGAAAAAGAGAATCATCACCTAATTACTCAGCCGCTGTCTGGTGGAGCCAGGATTCAGGTCCTAACACCTCAACTCCAGAGTTTCCCCCCTTACTCCTGCTCATTATCTTGTCTTCTACCACACAAGTAATGTACAGCGTCTCTCAAAGATGACAAATGCTACTCAACTAAATATAACATGAAACTGGACCCAAAGCCAGTGAGATATTTTAAGAATACATTATATTCACCCCTGGTTCCTTACCAATCTGGTTTGGATTAAATATGATACACGTTAAGTCTTTAGCCAAATGTCTGGCACGAAGTACTTATAACTGTTAGCTACTAGCTGTAATTTAACTGCCTATAATTACTATTATAGGAATCATGTTCTTTACAAATTCAGGCTTAGACAATTGGCAAAACTTCTCCGTAAGTATCTCCACTTCCACATGGGCTTTCTATGATGCCTACTCTTCCCTCCTTTGAAGGTCAATGTTTTGACATAGTTTATTAGAGTGGACTATTTCAGTAATTCACATAATTGCCCAGTAAAAGAATAATGTTAATTCTCTTTTCCCCCCAAGACTATCAACACAGCATTTGCTCTGTTTAATGTCACTTTGGATTACTAAGAGACATAAAACTCTCCAAACATAAACATCATTAAACAAAAACCTATTCAAGTGGAATATAAAACACACTGAAGAGTCATCATTAATTCCTTAAAGTTTTTCTTTGGTTGTTTTTTGTTTGTTTGTTTCTGCTTTTCCTTTTTAAACAACTCCACCCAAAATTCAGAGCACAGACACTCATATACAGATGAAAACAATCAACCCAAAAGGAGCAACAAAAGCAACTGCCTTGGGCATCAGTGTGCTGGGTTTACATGGATCATGTACTTGTTGGTTTAAAAGCTGAATCATCTTGACTTTATTTATTCTGCATCCTAAAATATTGTGTTTGCGGATTATAGATATAATTCAACCTTGTGAAAACACAAATCTGAAAGGGCAGAGGCACGCATACAGACATATGTGAATATATATACATATACAGATATATAAATATATACATATATAGTTTTAAAAGTGTATAAGCATCCACTAGCACAAGGCATAAATTTCAATCAAAAATGGCTTTGCAGGCTTACTAGGCCCCAGGATTTCTATCTCAACCCTCACCAGTCTTTAAGTCTGCTTTAGGTACCAAATCACAGGGCTGGAGCTGGGAAAGTCAGAGAGAACAAAAACAGTCCCGATCTTTTCAAATGAACCAGAACAGTTATTCCCCATGGGCATGATATTTATAGAGAAAGAAAAGTCAGTACAGTATGAAGGGAAGAACATGGATGGTCAAACCAGCTTAAGTCTGCACCCTGCTTCCCTGTAAGTAGCTGTGCAACCTTGGGCAAGTTATTTAAAGTGTCTGGGCCTGAATTCCCGTGATACCACCTTGAGGAGCAGCTTCTGGGATTAAATGAGATGATTTTTGCAAGGTCTTGGGCTAAATCCCTTATTTAAAACTAAAGCTCTAGTCAGTGAGCCCGGGGTCTCCACTCTGACCTTAATACACATTTAGTTCTGTCCCTGCAAGGAAATCCTGCTAGAGATACTCTGTTTCATGTTACTGGGTTATAAATCACATGTGAGGGGGTGAGAGTGGAAAGATGAACTGATCAAAAGCTGCCGTTAAATAAGCGAGCTCTGCATCCCCTCCAGGGGTTTGTGTTTTCATGAACCTTTCTAGGAACGCACACAACAAAGTAAGCATGCTAAATTATCAACTACCAAAGCAACAGGCTCAGAGTCATGAGAATAGTTCTTGTGTAAATAAATACATGCCTCTATATTATTATAAATATAATTCCAAAGTAATACCATAAAACTGGAAAATACGGTACAAAAAATCATTCTCCATTTATGCTAGTATTTTTTAAATATCCTTTACATTTAAGGCACCCTGCATTTTCTCCTGGAAATGACCGACTTCCTATATTGTTCATGATAACCTTTGTCTCTGAAATAACAGACATTAGTGTTTAAAATAAACGCTAGGACCGCCCTTGAAAGCTACAGTGAGCAACTGCACACATTGCTAAAAGCGGTTCTTACAAGGTCTCTCAGCACACTTCTCTGCTTATCCCTGCTTTCGACAGTTTCACAAATAATAAGTAAATTCAGGAAATGGATACTATCTTTTAGTTTTCAGATTAAAAAAAATCACACAAGGTCCAGGGCTGTCTCCACTAAAATACATTAACTCTGGCACCGTGTGAAGAAAAAGTTGTGGTCCAATGCTATTGCTAATGCATGGAGAAAGCAGGTCCTGGACTACTTGTCCTGAACTTTGCCTCCCAAGTGTGGATCGGAGCCCAAGGCTAGCAGTCACCTTGCATATCTAGAACGAGCAGCTCTCCCGAGTGTACTCATAGGTCCAGTGAGAGAAGGCCAACATCAGCTCCTCCAAGGTATTACTGGGGCGATTTCGTCACCATTGTTATTGTTATACTTCGAAACTCCCCGGTCATATACTTCTCAATTGTCAGCCACTGGTTAGCTGAATGGCAGTAGATTAAGAAGACTTCCAGGAACCTGTGAAGGGGGAAGGGGGTAAAAAAGGAGTTACTGACCCCAACAAAGTAGCAGAAGCAGGACTCGGATTGCCAAACAGCCAGCAACAGATAAGATGACCTAACTCTGGCTCAGGCCACCTCAATGCACAAACTCTTTGGCACCTACAGAAAGGGCAGAACATGATGATGTATTATTTCTCATGCTGACCCACCTCCCTTCTCTTTGAAAAACTTTCCAATCCTTTTATGAGTTCTGGATTCATCTTTTCTTTCTGTGCTCTATAAAGTTCCTTGTAAATAAAACAATAAAACTTTGCTGCAAGTCCTCAAAACCAAACTATCATCTGTCTCGCTCAATGAATGCCAGTGGGTGGAGACGCACAAGTAAAAGTTACTATAGTTTGTTCTTATAGGTTTCCTAAATTCTATACCGTATTTAGCAAAGAAACTACGCACAAAGTAGAAAAATGTGTTTCTACCGTAATACCTCCAGACCCAGCATGTGCTATTTCAAGTAATTAAGATGCCATTCATGGCCTCTGCCTGAACTTCTCTTTGGCCGCTCATATGAGCTAGATTATTTAAGCAATGATATCCTTAAGAGGTTAAATTCTCTATTACCAATCTCCAAAAATAAAGAAAGTAGAACTCCAAAAATAATGGGAAATTCCCATCAGCTTAGAGTTTTTCACCAATAACAAGGTTGAGAAGAGACTGACAGAGATTTCTATTTAAAATGAAGGGTTAGAGTGGCAATATTTTCTCACCGTGGTGTGTAAGGGATGGTTTGTGGCTTGACTTGGTTGAAGGTATAGATCAGTTTTGAGCAGCTCTCTGTTGTTGAATTTCCTACAAAACAGGGTGTGTAGACACATAGTGACGCAGATAACTAGGACTTTCCTAAATGTGCTTTCTAGCCTTATTCAGCTCACATCTCTCCCCATTGCAGGCATAAAAAAAACCACAGGATAAAAAATCAGGGGCCTGAGAGAGAGCACAGAGGTTAAGGCAGTTGCTTCCATGTGACAGATCCCAGCTCAATCCCTACTACCAAACAGAGTGTCCTGAGCACTGCCACAAGCGATTCCCTGAGCACAGAGCAAGCCCTGAGCACTGTTAGGTCTGGCCTCCAACCAAACAAACAAAAACTCCAAAAGAACCGAAAAGCCCCATCACAAACCACTACCACTTCCAAGAACACACTATCTTTGAGTCCAATTGAGGACAGATTCTTCCCTCCCTTCCCTGGCCCCCAGGCTCCTGGCTTACCCGGAGGCAGAGATGAAGCACAGTGCTCTCCTGGAAGATTTTGTCCCACGTCTCCACAACCTCCGGAAGGAAGGACTTCACAATAAAAACCTGCCCGGGCTTGAGAATCTCCTCCTCAGACCAGGTGCTGATGACTTTCATGGCTCTTCGAGCCCACCATCCATCTCCTCTCGAGACAGCACCTGGATCATGGCAGCTCTCCCTTGCTGGGACCAAGAAGACATGCTTTTATCGAGGTTCAGAGGGGAACTCTCCTCCAGTCGATAGACAGTCACTTCTTCCCCTGCTGCAAAGACAAGTGTGGGCAGAACGCTCAGCCACATCCGCTCTGGGCCCAGACAGCGTCTGGATTATCACCTCGAACTCAGCTGGCTCTGAAGGAAAGTGGGAAAGAGCGTGCCCGGAGGACAGGACGCCTGGGTTGATGACTGGTCCCAAAGACCAGTTCAACTTCCAAAATGATCAGATGAGGGAGAAGGATAAGATGTTATTTATCCATGTCCATTAGAGGGGAGAAAAGCTACAGAGCATCAGATGCAACATAAGTATTTTGTTGTTCTTACTGTAGACAGTAACGAGAAACAACCATCAACGTCATGATGAGAAGCTTTTCTTGTTAAAGGCAAATACTTGTAAAGAGATCATTTAATCCTCAGTTTTTCATGACATTATTTATAGTCCCTAAGGAATCTCACCAGACCTTCGTTTCTTTCCCCAATTCCCTTCATATGTCAATGGCCCCAAAATTCAGTTTATCTAGTGCACTCTATACACACGCATGTGATATATGACATTTTATATTAAAAAAATGATTTTGTTGCCAGAAGCAACGGCATCCTCGCTGAATGGTTTCATTCAATCAGTGTGGAGAGAAACAAGATCATATCTCAAAACCTCTGCGTCCTTCATGTCTGTGGACAAGTCACTTAAAGGCATACTCTCATCAGTAAAATGGGCATGAAAATAACACTCGTTTAGGGTCTGGGGAAGAGTAAATGTACCAATTTAGTCAGAATGAATTAAAATGTCACGGACAGGGGCCGGAGCGATAGCATAGCAGATAGGGCATTTGCCTTGGATGCGACCGTCCTGGGTTCAATCCCCAGCATCCCATATGGTTCCCTGTGCACCGCCAGGAGTAATTCCTGAGCAAAGAGCCAGGAATAACCTGTGAGTGTTGCCAGGTGTGACCCAAAAAAGAAAAAATAAAAAAAATGTCACAGACAAAATCAATCCTTTTTATTTATGTATTATCTTTTTTTTTTGCTTTTTTTGGGGTCACACCCAGTAATGCTCAGGGGTTACTCCTGGTTTTGCACTCAGGGATTACTCCTGGCAGTGCTCAGGGGACCATACGGGATGCCAGGGTACCTGGGCCAGCCATTTGCAAGGTAAATGCCCTACCCACTGGACTATTGCTCCGCCCCAAAATCAATCCTTTTCAATCCTTTTTAAAGAGTTCAGACATCAAATGTTCTTTAACTGCTACACAGCATCCACTCCCAGTGGTACCCAGTAATTTTTGTTGTTGATGTTATTTTGGGGCTACAACTGACAATGCTCACAGGTTGCTTCTGGCTCTGCACTCCAGGAATTATTCCTGACGATGCTCAGAGGAGCATTTGTACAGTGGGGTGGGGGGGGGGGTGCCTGGAGCCCAATAAACAGCCTCCCAACAACAACAACAACAAAAAAAAAGAAAACATGAACTGGCTACGCAAGGCAAAACACCTATGGCCCCTGCCCTGTGAGAGTAATTCTTGTTCAACCCAGACCCCAACAGCTACAGCGTTTAATAACTCACAAGGGAAGTTAGATACTTTACACAAAACTCTAATGGGGCTGTGTTTGTCTCCTTAGGCTCTGTGTCATATCATATGGCTTCACATACGAGCACCATTGGTTTGTCAGGAGAGAAATTATATACAAACACTACTGGTTTGTCAGGAAAAGAGTCATCCACTCACTCTTGCAATTAATATCTTAACAAACATGCCTTGTACACTACATTAATATATTTTCAAATATGTATTCTCAACATCCAGATGAACAGATGAATGCCACTGAGGATTTTTTTTTTAGAGTTAAATACCTCGAGGATGGAGAGAGGTGCTATCAGCTGCAAATGAAAGTAGGAGTAACCACTGGCATCAATTATCAAAACCATCAGACCTGGACCTGGCTGAAGAGTGAGAGAAAATGAGATAGAAGACACACAGTGGAGACCTTTATTACATTGTCAACTGGTGGGACGAAGGGAAAGCTTATAGCCTTGGCTAATGCAAGCATTTTTTTTTCTGTATTTCTCACCTTTAAAAGTAATAGCTGAGGGGCTGGATTGATAGTACAGCAGGTAGGGCACTTGCCTTGCACGTGGCCAACCCAGGTTCAATCCGGCATCCCGTATGGTCCCCCGAGCACTGCCAGGAATAAGTCCTGAGTGCAGAGCTAGGAGTAACCCCTGAGCACTGCAGGGTGTGACCCAAAAAAGCAAAAAAAATAAAATAGAATAAAATGCACTTTAAAAAATAAATTAGGGGCCGGAGCGATAGCCCAGCGGGTAGGGCATTTACCTTGCACGCGGCCGGCCCATGCCGCCCAGGTTTGATCCCCGGCATCCCATATGGTCCCCGAGCACCGCCAGGAGTAATTCCTGAGTGCAGAGCCAGGAGTAACCCCTAAGCATCGCGGGTGTGACCCAAAAAAGCAAAAATAAATAAATAAAATAAATAAATAAATAAATAAAAGTAACAGTTGATCTATGAAGAGCAAGCAATTTATAGGACCATATAAAAACAAGATAAGAAGTATTTCTTTTCAGATACATGCAACTGAAATATTTCACTTTTGCTTATTATGCGTGCTTGGTTGGTTCTTTCCTTCCTACTTACTCCCAGTCTTAAATCAGCCAATGTCAGGTGCAACTTTATTGCTTCTTCTTAATTGCTGCTCAATATAGGTCCCATCCCCAAAGTCATAGATTTTGACCTACAATGCTGGCCAGAGAGTTAGCAAGAATTTGTTTTAGAAAAGTAATTTCACTTAATTGCAACTACTGTCAAAAAAAAAATATTCAACTAAATGATGCGAAATGATTCCTGATTTCCTGTGACATTACACCTCTGCCTATCACAGTCTTGAGAAGGTAGAGATGGCACTCACCAAACAACTGGATTGGCGTAAATGGTATGGTCTGAGAAAGCCGCATTAAATTGTTCCTTTCAATGGCTGCAAAAAAAACCAGATTTACTATTTTAGGCATGCATCTGAGGGCTGAGTGGATAGAAAAATTCCCCCACAGCAGTATACTTACCAAATGACTAAATATTTCATTTCAAAGACCCTTATTTTTGCCTATATTGAAAATATGGACTATAAGTGCTGGAAAGATCATACAGAAATAAGGTATTTGCCTTGCACACACCTGACGCCAGTTTGACCACTGGCATGACAAATGATCCCCAAGCCCCACACAAGTGATCTCTGAGCAGTCAGGAGTAAGTTCTGAGCACCCAGGTGTAGCCCAAATCTCCCTGTCACCCCTAAATATGAACGCTAATAAAGTTTTAAAATAAACTGTTTGAAACGAAAGGACTATTCCAGTTTTAGGGAAAGTTTACATGAGGTTATATATAAACCTGGAGTCAGACTATCATCTCTAATACCAAAACATACTAATCCATACATATGTGGAACTTCGTTTTAAAATATACTTTAATATGTAGTATTCTTTTTTCATTTTTTTTTTTTTTTTTCTGTCCCCAGAGCGAAACTGATGCACAGTGGAGTGTGGGGACCTCTGCTGTCGACTTTGCGCAATTCACCTCCTTTTCCCAGAGAAAGTTAACGTCTAGTTTTAATTAGAATGCGAGTGATCTACGTTCTTCGTTCTCAAGTCTCCTCTCAGAAAAGATCAGAGTCAACAGGAGTTATAGTATTTCTCCGGAGACTTTAAGTTGACAGATGAAGTCAAAATAATGGATTACTGCTAAGCTGAAAATCCTAGTTTATCAGAGCCTAGAATGTGGAGCTTGCAAGCCACTGAAACTATTCACTGGAGGAAAATTCTGGGTAAGGCGGTTTACTGACTTGGACCCCGAATACATGACCTTGATACAATAACAACAACAACAACAACAACAACAACAATTACAAACCAAGATGCTCTTTCCCATGTATTGAGCTCTTGACTGTGTAAATGGCATGCTCCTGAATTATCTCATTCAACACTGCCATCAATGACCCCAAAAGACCACTGCTGATTGTTATCTTGTCTTGCATTTCAAAATGCTTTCCTCTTAATTCTCTGCAGCCTTTATGCAGACTGTTTCTCAGAAAGGGCAAATACAGCTATTCCCACACAGAGAGACAATTTAAGCATTGTGAAGGGACATTGTTTCAGAGAGTCAAGTCTCTTATGGTTCAATATCCTTGCAAGGTGTTCTTTGATAAATTAACTCATTCATTCAATGGCTATGTTTACTGATGACCCAGAGAGGGCACAAAAACCTTTCCCCAAAGACTTAGTTGGAGGTCCCAGGCTGGCTTTGAACTTGGAAGGAGCTTTCCCATCTCAAGGCCATCTTTTCTCCTTCATAATTTAAAAATTCCCTATATAAACAAATCCCCCCATCCAAATTCTCTTACAAACTAACAACTTATTTTCTCAAGTTAACGGCAAGGTAATAAATCTGAAGGTGCTGCTCATCAAGGTTAGCAGCTTTCCAAGTAGGGAACCACAATAATCCTCGAGAATTCACCAATGTTTCTAGTTCACAGGTGCAAAAGCACAGACATTTCACTCCGTTGTCATGTCCATGTTCACATACATCCTACCTGAATAATGATGTTGAGATTCTTGTGGACTTTTTAGGGAGGCAGAGATTTCTGAAATTACAGAGAAGATTGGCATTTTAATTACAGGACTAGAGAAAATAAACGTTGATGAATATATTGCCTTCAAAGTTATTATTGAACGGGTTAATCAGAACGGCTTTTCAGAATTCAGAGAGGATTGCCTAATAGCCTTTAACCACATCATTGGGCCGGGGATCCTGACAGCTTCCAATCATCAATGTAATATCTCCAAACATATTTATATGGGGAATTGAAGAGAGACAGGTAATATTAGCCTCAAAGATGTATTTTCTCTGAACCAATTACACCTCTGAGTTGCAGAAGGCACTCAGCTGCCCATCACACTTCCTGACATCCCAGAAGCATGATCCTCTCGGCTCCCTACCAAGGCACAGTACCCATATAAAGACATTATGAATACGAAGTTATTAGCAGACAACTTCACTGACCTAAAATGACAACCAGATGATGAAAACCCATTAAGAGAATAGAGCAGAAACAAAGGAGTAGAGAATAGAAACCAAGGGATGTGTTTGGTCACAGGACTGTGTGTTGAGAACACCCACTGCAAGTTTACTCCGTTCTCTCCCACCTTTCCCAGTCCTAAATCGCAAGTCTCCAGAGAAATTCCTTGCAAGGTTTTCCATTTCATAAAAATCAAAATTAAAGTAGAGAACTTTTGTCTCTTGGTAGCAGCTGCTCTACACCTAGACGAGTCAGGGGCCCAATGAGCCCAATTTCATAGTCCTCTCTGGCTTCTTATTGCCGGAGAAGGAAAGGAGCTTAGAGTTCTCTTCCTCTGGGAGTGCTTGGGAGAAGAAGCAAGAAAAGCCTCTGGGCTAAATAAAGTATTTGTCTGTCATTCTAGATCATGTTAGGAGAAACAGCTGTGAATATAAAGGAGCTTCCGGCCTGGAGAAAGGCAAATAGGAAATACTGGGAGAGACAGACACGTAACCAGAAACACAAGGCAGTTTTCTAAGTAATCGAACAGAGATGTATGCAGAGGCTATGCGTCCTTTCTAGATAAACTACGTATAGTGTGAAAACTGTGAGCATCTGAGTCTAACAGCTTGTGCTTCTACCCTGATTCCATCATTTAAGGAAACGTGAGGCCTTGTTCTAAGACTCCAACACAAATTTATTGTACGTCTTATAGGTGCCAAGCATAGATCTATGTGAACAGTAATGAACAGATAGCCTCTGGCTACATTCTGGCCAAAGAAAAGAGAAAATATGAGTAAAGCCATAGTAAAGACAGCATATTCCATTACAGATTCAATTAAGAAGACCAGGGAGTGCGGAAGACAGGGAGGTAACTATTTTATATGGGACGATTAGGCCATGCCTCTTTGATAAGTGAAATCTAATGGCAGATCTAAAGAGTAAGAGTGAAGGGGGTGCATTACATGGATAAATGATTATTCGAGGTAGGGTTGGCAGCAGGAACAAACACCCCAGGGCAAGACCATGCTTGCTGTGCCAATGAGGGGAACGTGGATGGAGCAGACTGTGACGAGAGAAAATGGAGCTGAGGAACCAGACCAGGGCAGGCAGATGAAGAGGGTCCTTTATAATGTTTGCATTTTCCTTTCTAGGAGTGAGGTGGAACCCCAAATGAACAGTAGAGTAACTCGTTCACTGCATTTAAAGGGGTTATTCTGACTGCTCTCCAAAGAAAAAACTTGGAAAGAAATGGTTTGGAGGTAACACTGTGATGGAGAGTGGAGGCGGCAAAGTGATTATTGATATATTTTGAAGGGGTTATTGGTAGGTGTTGGCTGTGGGTGCAAGAAAAACGGGAGTTGAGTCTGTTGGACTTGGGCCTCCAGAGCAGAAGGGATGGAGCGGCTGTTTCCTGAGCTGGGTGAAGTTGAAACCACGCACTGTTGATTGTTTAGACACCCCCTGGGAGGTCAGATTCTGCAGGGAAGTAATCCTGAATGAAAGAGTTCATGAACATGGGATAAGGGTAGGGGTCAGATGTCAAGAACACTGAGAAAAAATTGAAGAGATTTGGAGGTATCTTGTAAGTCAATGAGAAGTATGAGAAGTCACTGGTCATTTCTATCTTAGCAGTCATATATCATGCGAAAAGATATTTCCAATAGGAACACAGGAAAACCAATCACAGTGACAAGAGCAAAATCAAAGGGAAAACAAAATGTAGGAATGTACAGTTTTTATTTAGGAAAATTAATGTCAAAAGCTTTAAGGACAGAAGCAGTAGAAAAGAGGAAAATGGTTTATAAAGATAGGGATAGGGTGGTGTGGAGTTGAAGTCAAAGTTGATAGATAAGAGTTGATGGGATGAGAAGGGGCTCCCAACTGTTGAGATTCTCCCATGGGTAAAGGAGAAGGCGGTCAGAGACAGCCAGAGACAGTCAACAAAGAAACAGAAAAGTCAGAAGAGAGTCCCAGAAATTAGAAAACAGCTAGAATGGCCAACATCAAATGTAATGCATTTGGTGAGGACTGAGGCCCTGTGACCTGGAAAGTGAGCAAAGTTTCCGTGGAGAAATAGGGGACAGACACCAGAGGTGAATGAGCCAACGTTAGTATTTTTTTAAGTTGACGGTAATGGATACAGGCTGTAATTTGAAAGTTAAGGCAAATTCAGGGGAAAAAGTGATGGGTTTATTTTCCCTTTGTTTTAAAAAATGACTTCAATTCTTTAAGGTAGAGAAAAGGAATGGCAAAGAACAAGGCGTAAGGAGAGGAAGGAGCCCAATCAGGAAGTCAAAAACATGAACGGAAGCTTATGGAGAGTGGTGAGGTTTAAGGGCAGCTTTTAGAGCAGTGCCTTCAGCAGCCAGGCCACCCGCCAAGGTGGATCTACAGGAGTGGAAAGGTTGCAGGACACCAGCATAGAGGCTCCAGCAGGGAACTCTTTTACATGGACTTTCCTTCTTAGCCAGATGGCACACCAAGTCGTAATAAAAACCAAGAGCATGAGGCTCCACACGCATTCGCATGAATAAACTCAGTGAGCAATAAATGTAAAAATATGTATTCAGAGATTGTGTTCTCATTCAACAAACATCACAAGAGTAGATGATTCCAAGGCATTTTAAAGCTGACATGACTCTTGACTTATCTTCAATTTTCTTACTTTTCTTCTGCATTTTGTAATTTATATATTAGACAAAAATCAAAGAAACTGCAAGAACCGCGAAGATCACAAGAGAACAAGAACTTCATTAGGAAGATAAAAACTAAAATATTTAAATATAAAATCTTACTGTTAATGCCACTTGAACTTCTCAACCTGTTTGGAAAAGTAAAATCAATTAGATAATGCTTTAACTCTTACAATAATCAAAAAAGGAAAAGTATGTGAAATGCAACAACAGACTTCTATATACATATGACTGTGTACAGTGCATAAATTTCTTTGAAAGAGAAGTACCAGTTACATCTGACCTCTTTTATCAATAAAGGAAGTTTATCAATAAAGAAAGTTTTATCAATAAAGGCAGTTTATTGGTCTACAATTATTTTCATAGGAAAACGAGCACCATATATGCATGTAATTCATTTTCTATAGATGATTAAGCTAACTCAAAAGAAGTTGTTGGTTTTTTTGTTTTTAATTAGTGATGTGATCACACACACATATATAAGATTTAACTGTGTTTATGTTGTTCTGTATCAATTAAACTAAAGGGTTTCTGAACTATGCAAAGTAGATGCCTACAAATGAGTCTATGAACGTCTTGGACAAGACTACAAACAAGCTTCATTAGCCCACGTGGCCTCGAAATGTTCACAGGCTGAAATTAGTTCTCTTTAAATCGTTACTTGCCCTGCTCAAGTGCACAAGTGGCCATGGGCAAATCTGAATAAATGCATTCAAAGATTATCTTCAGTATTTAGGGTCCTTAGGGAAGAAAGTACAATTACAATTATTGTTTAATTTCATGCTGCAATAACCCACAACTCTGCATGAGCACAAACTACTGAACCTTTTTGGGGGGTGGGGGTGAGGGGAAGTTGTATTTATTTTAAGTCTAGAGGCAAGTGTGCATGGAGAGACCCTGGTGGGCTCCGGAATAAAAAGGCTATGTCAAATAGAGCTGACTGCACTCCCCAAAAGTCACTTTCTACCTGCTTGGTATTAACTGACCCTTTGTACAGAGGATGGTTTGGGACTCTGCTCCCAGAGCTGTGTAAACTGTGTGATAATATAAGTTGGAAAGTCTACAATACACAGATGTAATAAATTCATCTTTGCTTGGATAAATTTTAAATTTTACTATCTAAATAAATTAAATTTCAGGATTAAACTCAAGTCTATCTCTGACCATTTGAGTTAGGTCTCCTGTCTCCGTTTTCATTTCTCTCGGTCTGAATGCTACTCTGAGTTATGCTTTGACAAACAAACAAAAAAAAAGAACAATTTTATAAACAAATAAAAAATTGAATGGGGAGATCATAATTATTTTTAAACTCAAGT
Source organism: Cryptotis parvus (assembly GCA_021461705.1). Lineage (NCBI taxonomy): Eukaryota > Metazoa > Chordata > Mammalia > Eulipotyphla > Soricidae > Cryptotis > Cryptotis parvus. Next base: position 23,214 of record JAJIBD010008805.1, read on the forward strand.
AAAAGACATAATACATTTCTGCTGTATGACCGAAACCCAAATATAAACAACTTATGAACATCTTTGTAATTGTGTATCTCACGGTGGTATAATAAAATATTTTTTAAAAAAATACAGTTCTGTCTTTTTTCCGTGAGCCTCAACTCTTCATTGTAAAGTCTACCATCTATGAGAAGCGATTTGATATTCATTATTTCATCTGCACTTGGCTCTGCTCTGCTTTGCTTGCTTTGTTGTGTTTTGTGCATGCTAGGCATGGAAGCCAGGTCACCCCACATGATCACAGGCTCTACCACCACGTCCACCATCGAGTCAACCATCAAGTCCACCAACGAGTCACACCCCCAGCTCCCACGTGCTCTCTGTTTGCTATGTCTTGTTTGACACTGGGATAGACAAATGTTTGACTTTCTGAGTAGCACATTTCATTATATTCTTAAAGGGCAATGAGGCGCTATCTTATTATCAGAACAGGAAAACCTGGGAAATAAATTATTTTCAATCTTGCTAACAAAGGAAATACATTGTCATCAGACACATACTTTTTTTTTTCCCTTTTCTGACCAAATTAAATCTTTGCTCCCATCAGTTCAAAAGATAGAAGCTAATGATGCTTCAAGCCAGACATTAGAAATACTCACGGGGAATTCTCGATTGAAGTTGGTAGTCCAGGACCTCCACAAAGAGCCTCTGCTTGTATCCTGAGCGGAAGAGAAAGGTCACACAGAACCACCCAATCCTCTTCACCCCAAGCTTTTAGTAATATGTTTGCAAGCACACCCCTTAGAGGGTATATTTCATTTATCCCCTTTTAACTTTTTTTACACTTATTGAAATAATGCTGGTTTACAAACAATAATTTTTTTAACCTGGAACAGAGCAGGGAGGAAGGTAAAAGGTATTATGAGATAATGGTGGAGGAAATCAGAACCAGCAGAGGAAAGGAGGGGGCAGTTAGTGCTCTGAAACTATGAAAAACAGCCCTGTCATTGTGGAACTATAAAGGCTCACTACAAAATAAATGCATTGAGTTTATGTTTTACTAGTACAGGTTGACATTTCTTCAAATGTCAATTATTTTTATTATAGTTTAGGTAAGATGGTTACAATAGTTTTAGAGTAAATTATTTTTTTTTAAACTAGTATAATCAGGCATTACTCTAAGAATCAAGAATTTTACATTTTTTTAAATCATTCTCCAAAGAAAGTCTCTTTGGTTTTTAAATCCAATCCCTTTGGATTGCATTGACTTCATTTTAGGGATACAACGCCTGACGCCTTATCGGTTGATAGAAATATTTATACACAGATACACATAAATGTTTTGAAACCTAATAAGTGTCAGGATGTGAACACTGGTCCCTGCCTCCAATAACCCTCAAGTTGTCTTATATGTTACCATTAAAAATGTCCCAGATTATCTTCCTATCTAAAATAGTCACTACTGTATTCCTACATGAAAATCATTTGTATTCAATTCTCAAGTTAAAATTGATAATGTTTAAACCAACACCAGAATAAGTCTTCCTGGGGTGGAGCAACAGCATAATGGGTAGGGCATTTGCCTTGCACACGGGTGACCAGAGTTCCATCTCCGGCATCCCATATGGTCCCTGACGCACAGCCAGGAGTAATTCCTGAGTGCAGATACAGGAGTAACCCCTGAGTATTGATGGGGGGTGACACAAAAAAATAAAAAGAATTAGTCTTCTTAGATTTGTTTAACTGGATTACACCTCCCACATGGCAAAACAGGTACATAATCACAGCTATTAGAGAAAACAAATTACAAACTCAGAGAATCTCAGCATTGGAGAAACACTAAATGTCCTTTTCCTGATGCCAAAATCCTTCCCAGCACATCTGCAAAAAAAGTTGATTCAACCTGTTGGGCTACATACACACTAAGTGATAAAAATAACCAAGTTTCCAAAAATAACTCATACCATCCTTTTCAAATTCGATTTGCTAAAACTTCCTCTTCAAACTGGGGTAAAATTATCTCCATAATTTCTAGATGTTGAGTCTAGCTATCTCCTGAGAAATATATTTAAAATATCTTATATTTCCTCCACATAGCAATGTTCATATATTTGAAAACTTTCATATTTTTTCAATTCCTAAATTCTTTCTCTTCCATGCTAAAATTATACAGATAAATTCTGAGGGAAAAATAAATTGCCTAGAAAAAAAGCAATGAGAAGTAAATAAAGCAAAAGGAGATTTTTTAAAAAAAACTTAGAGATTCTTGATCATAAATTTAAAAAAATCTTAAGAGTAAAGATTTAAATGTATGCCAACTCAAAGTAGAAGCCTATTAAGGGGTCACTTGTCACTTGTCTTCCCGTTGTTTTTCAATTTGCTTGAGTGGGTGCCAGTAATGTCCCCACTCATTGGGAATGAGGTCCATTATTGTCATTGTTTTTGGCACATTGAATACAACACGGGTAGCTTGCCAGGCTCTGCTGTGGCTCTGGGTTCAACCCAGGGGACCCAGTCTTTTTCTATGTCACACCATCAACTATCCAAGGCCCACAGGGCAGAGCCCTGGGTGTAGACAAGTCTGTCTCCTGTCTGCCACCTCGCGGACGCAATCAAAGCCACACCTGAAACACCTCCCCTGAATGCATCCGATCTCATCTATTAAGGGGTATTAAAGTGAAAAAAATCAAGGAGTTAAACAAGCATTATTGGTATGGGGGCCGAGTTATAGTACAGTGGGAAAGGGGTGCATTTGCCTTGCATGCAGCTGACCTAGGCTTGATCCCTGGCATCCAATATGGTTCCCTGAGCACCGCCAGGAGTAATTCCTGAGAACAGAGCCAGGAATAACCCCTCAGCATCGCTGGGTATGACCCACAAAATAAAACAAAAATTATTGGTGTGAATGTGTTTTTTTAGTCCAGTTTTGAGTTTACATTGCTACAAGACTACACATACTTCAGCAGTACAATTGCACCCCTCTTTCCAATTAATATTACCGCAATGCACCATTACCAAAGAACCAACAGCACTCACCACAGTTCAATGGCCCCCACACCACCTCATCTCCCAGTGTCTTTACCTCATGAGGTCGCGTTGGATAATCGCTGATTTGTCCTGCATGTCGTTCCGCTACTTTGCTTTTGGATTTTTGATATAGATAAGGTTCCAGACCTTGTTAAAAAGGAAGAAATAATACAAGAATAGTAAATGTGTTTTGTATTCAAGTCTCAGGTGCCAGAAGAAAGATCTGAACACAAGGCATTCATCTCTGAGTTTCAATTTTCACTCTTTTTTCTCCTTCAAGCAACTTTTACCAAGATATTCTTGTCCTTCCTTTCTCAAGTGGTTGGAAGCTGTATTTTATTACTACTCAATACTTATTTTCAAATGTGTAACAATTTATAGTCTAAATCATAGTTAAAAATTAAATTATTCATAAACAGTTCTCCAATAAAATATCCCATATATAAGGAAATATATATTTATATATTTAGTTTTATAATACATATTATATTTAATCCTGATAATATATAAAAATATACTACATTGGGGGCCGGAGTGATGGCCCAGCGGGTAGGGCATTTGCCTTGCACGCGCCAGCCTGTGCCGGCCTGGGTTCGATCCCTGTCGTCCCATATGGTCCCCTGAGCACCGCCAGGAGTAATTCCTGAGTGCAGAGCCAGGAGTAACCCCTGAGTGTCGCCAGGTATGACCAAAAAGCAAAAAATATATACATATACTATATTATATTAATTATATCATATATTATATATTAATATAATTATATATTATATTTTATATTATATATTATTTTCTATTTTAATACATAAAATAGTTTGTATATTTTAGTTTTTATTTTACTTTAGGCATCATGGTTTACTGTCCACTTCCTTCCACTACTGGATATGATTAAAGGCCTTGGGTCTCTTTTCCTCATAGGATTAGTCAGATACTTTGAGTCAATCACGCCCCTGGGTCATTTTCTGATCATCAGACTCATAGAAAATTCCTGTTGCCTGCATCTTTCTCGATATGGAACTCATGAAAAGAATATTCAAAAATTTGGAGCTTGGGAGTTTGTAAAATGAATAATGTTGGCCAAAAAGGTACATACTCCAGTTGTAAGGCTAAACAAATCTTTGGGGTTTAATGAACAGCCTTGTGACAAAAGTTAAAAGGTTTTATATATTTGAAATTTGCTGAGAACAGATCTTAAAATTTCTCATTATAAAAAAAAGTAACTTTATGTGGAATGAATGTTAAATAGGGTTATTATGGCAAACCATTTCACAGTATATATAAATATCAAATAATTATTTGTAAACCTAAAATTAGTGCAATATTATAGGCAAATTAAAGCATAGTAAAAATGACTTCAGTAAGATTATATATTATAGCCATAATATTGATTAGAAAAATTATAAAATGTAATGTATATAATACAAATATACTTTTATGATAAGATTAATACTTTTTTTTTTTTGCTTTTTGGGTCACACCCGCGATGCTTAGGGGTTACTCCTGGCTCTTTGCTCAGGAATTACCCGAGCGGTACTCAGGTGACCATATGGGATGTTGGGGATTGAACCGGGCCGCGCATGGGCCGGGCCAGTGCAAGGCAACGCCTCTACCCACTGGGCTATCGCTCCGCCCCAAACAATATAAATATACTTTTATGATAAGGTTAATACATTTATATTTAATGCTGGAATCATATCTTTAAAATTGGGATTTGGTTTATGCAAAAATCATAGGCCTTAATAAATTACATGTTTTAAGAAAGGTATTTAGCTCTTGAATCATAACTTCAAATGGAGGGAATTAATTTCTGATATCTTCTAAAGCACACAACCAAGTATTGTTTAAAATATAAAGCAGGGTTTCTTGAATACTCAGCATTAACATTTGCTTAGGGCTGAATATACCATTTACTCTTTTCAGTGCTCTGTGATTGTGTGTGTGTGTGTGTGTGTGTGTCCCACATAAATGGGATATAAAACAATACCATTGTTTGAAAATAACTGAATACAGGATAGGCAATGTATATGGAAATACAGTAACAAGATTTAAATACAGCAGTACTCAGAACTTATTCCTGGCTTTGTGATCAGGGATTAGTCCTGACAAGGTTTGAGGACCATATGAGGTACTGGGGATTAAACGTGGGCTGACCACTTACAAAACAAGTGTTCTACCCTTGTACTAGCTTTCTGAACCTGTAGGTGTATCATTTTAAATAACTGCTCTCTTGGAGTTAGAGTGATAGCTGGTAGGGTGTTTGCCTTGCACATGGCCAACCCAGGTTTGATCCCCAGCATCTCATATGGTCTCCGTAGCACCCCAGGAGTTAATTCCTCAGTGCAGAGCCTGATTATAACCGGTGTGACCCAAAAATAGATAGATGGATGGATGGATGGATGGATGGATGGATGGATGGATGGATGGATGGATGGATGGATGGATGGATGGATGAAATAGACAGACAGACAGATAGATACAGATTGATAAAGCAGAAAGTTCAAAGCTTTGATCACTGCCCTCATTTCTGTTTGTAATCTACCCACATCTTCCCTGCCAAATTTACTTTACAGTGTATGTTTAACTAGTAATCTTCATTCTTGGCTTGCTGATCCATTCTCTCTTCTCTATAAATTCCATGTTATGAAGGTTTCTGGGGTTTTTTTTGTTTGTTTGTTTGTTTGCTTTTGGGTCATACCCTGCGATGCTCAGGGATTATTCCTGGCTCTGCACTCAGAATTACGCCTGGTGATGCTCAGGGGACTATATGGCATGCCGGGATTGAACCCGGGTCACCCATATGGAAGGCAAATGCCCTACCAGCTGGACTATTTGCCTTGCACGGGCACACTGCAAGGGATATTTTCCTGTGTAATTAATATCTTGTTCAACAGTAGTGAATAACCAACTACAGATCTATCTACTGAGCTCTGTGTATGGATTTGGCACACAGTACTAAGGTGATTTAATGTCACCTTAGTACTTTATAGATTTAAAAAATTCCTATCCAAAAAAAAAAAACTCCTATCCCATTAAATCAAATTAAATGAATGCACTCTAAACCAGGTTCAACAGTTTTGGATATAAGCTAGAATACAAATATTAATATTTCTTTTATACATCTAACAACTATACAAGCAAATAAAATTTTCTATCTTAAAAATAGGAGGCCAGAGTGATAAGGGGTAGGGCATTTGCCTTGTACACAGGTGACATGGGTTGATCCCCCACATCCCATATGGTCCACCAAGAAATGCCAGGAGTAATTCCTGAGTGTATAGCCAGGAGTAACCCCTGAGCGTTGCTGGGTGTGACCCAAAAACAAAATAAAATAAAAAGTAGAAGAGAGCTATTTTCCTAAAATAAACACATGAAACATATTACTACACTTTAGTAACTTCTCCACTTGGGAGAACAGCAGGAACCAACAGAGATCAAAAGACAAAATCCTGTAAAAAAATTAGCAGAGTTTGGGGAATGGCCCAAAGTGCTGTCTGCTACATACTTATCTGACTAAATTTGGACACTGTTAGCCAATTCTTGCTGTACATCTCTTCTTCTGAGATGAGTTTTTCTCCTGACTCTGAATTCAGCTGGTCACTTTGAGAGCAGGCATTGACTGTTATGACCTAGAGAGAAAGACACTTGTTGAATCCATAATAATGTAAAAAGCTATGATAGCATTTACAGCTGTATCATGACAAAGATAAGTGGTTTATAACAATGGCATCACATTAGAATCACCAGGAAACACGGTTAGTTCCTACTTCTCATGCTGGAAGAACCCCAGCATCTCAGTGATTTTCGCACTTGCAGTCATAATTAAAAACCAAGGTGAGTTCCAGTCCCTTGAGGTATATATCAGAATCTTCCAGGACTGCATTAAAATACCCATTGCTGGGTCCCATCCTGCAAACTGATGGGATAAATGCGGATTTATTAGACTCTTGACAGTGTCCTTCTCATGTTAATCTGCTATAGAAGACCATACTTTCAGAATCACTGATACAGAAATAACAAAACCCAAACTTAAGAATTCAAAAGAACTTGAGGGGAATCATGGCCCCTCCTTTGGAAGCTAAGTGAGCTTGTACAAATCACTCAATGTCTCTTGAGTCCTATTCCACTGATCATTTTTAAAATGAAGCTAATGAACTGCTGCCCTATGAGGCTCCCGGGAAAAGAAGAAATGGGTCAAATTTATGAACTACAAAGCCATAAAATAATACAAGGTCAAAGGTCAGAGTGCCCAGTGGCGGTGGGCGTAGGAGTCAGACAAGTGCAATCTTTATGAACTGTCTGTGGACTCTACTCAGAAGAGTGAAGGCCCAGTTCTCTATGTGAGAGGCCTGCGCTGGATCAGCGCACCAAAACATTTTTCAACGTTACCTCCCCTGCGGGACCTCTCCAAAGGTTTAGATTCCTCTGATAGGACATGAGGAAGATTTCTGGGGTGCTGTCTAGAGGGCCAGATGCTATACAGATCAGCACAGTACTGGCTTTTTTTTTCTTTCTGGTTTTTGGACCATACTGGCAATGTCCAAGGGCTGCTCCTGGCTCTGCCCTCAGGAATCACTCCTGGTAGTGATCGGGGACTATATGGGATGCTGGGATCAAACCTGGGTAAGCTGAATGCAAGGCAAGTGCCCTCCCCCATGGCACTATCACTCCAGCCTGGCATAGATACTGTTCAAAAAGTACAAGTGCATCTCCCAGAGACTTCACCTTGGTGAAAAATCCTAGAGTCATGGAAAAGAATCAAATAATGCAAGCCAACACTTTAAGGTATCTCTCCAGCCACAAAGTTTTCAACCTTTTGAAGTTTGTAGTCAGATACTATTTCAAGAATGGGAAGATGAAAACCACTGATATACCATCCCCCCATCAAATACCACACAAAAAACATATTAAAAATAAATAAAAGATGGGGCCGGAGTGATAGCCCAGTGGGTAGGGTGTTTGTTTGCACGCCGGCCGGCCCATGCCGGCCAGGGTTCGATCCCCAGCATCCCATATGGTCCCCCGAGCACCGCCAGGAGTAATTCCTGAGTGAAGAGCCAGGAGAAACCCCTGAGCATTGCCGGGTGTGACCCAAAAAAGCAAAAAAAAATAAAAAATAAATAAATGAAAGATTTGATTGTAAAAAAGTAAAACAATAAACTACACAAAACAAAACACCAGTGCTTCCCTCCTGGGAATCACCCTGAAAGTGTGTATGGAGACTGCCACTCCAGTGGCAAAGGAAAAAGAAGCAAAAGTAAACAAAACTACATCAAACCAAAAAACTTCTTTATAGTCAAAGAAACTTGCGCGTAAACGAAATGACACCCTACTTAATGGAAATATATTTGAGCATCATTTATCCCTCAGAATTTACATTCAAAATATACACACACAAAATACTCATAAAGCTCAAAAAAAATTCTTTTAGATGGGCAGAGTGTAGGATAGACACTTGTCTAAATACATTCTGGTGATCAACAGGCTCATGGAAAGATGTTCATCATCTACTATCAGTAGATAAATGCCAATCAAAGCAACAAAATATCACCTCACACCAGTAAGAATGGTTATTATCCAAACACAAGTATATTTTTAATTTAAAAAATAAGTAAAATAAATAAATCTCAGAACAAAAAAAGGAAATATTGAAGAGGGTATGGAAGGTAGAGATCCTTACATACTGGTATAAAAGAAAATTGGTACTTTCATGGTGGAAATAATTTTTTAGATTCCCAAAAAAAATAAAAATACATATTCCATATGATCTAGTTTTCCCATTTTTGGATATATTCCAGAAAAATATAGAGAAAGAGTAGTTAAAATATATTATATATATATATAATATTATATAATATATAAAATATATATTAAGTCTATTTATGGCACCATTATTTACAATCACTAAAAACTGAAAGTAGTCTGTGTACACAAAGAGGTACAAATGCCCAACGGGATACTACTCAGCTGTAAAAAGGTGAAATTCTGCAATTTGCAACATGAAAGGACCTAAACAGCAACATACTTAATGAAATAAGTCATATGGAGAAAAACCAACAACGCATGCATTCACTTGCCTGTAGTACATAAAGAAAATGAACAGGTAAATGAAATAAAATTAAAATAATACACTTTTAGACTGTAAGACCAGTTAGTGGTTAGGAGGGGGGGTTCAAGCAGGACAAAGGGATAAATGTATGAAGAACAGAATTGAATGTCAGTGTGGACCGGCTGAACACACACACGTTGACTTTCACTGAGGCACACATGAAACTTACATGTAAAATGCAATGGTACTTCAGTGGAAAGACCTGATTTTAAACTATAAAGCAAGCAATTCTAAGGACAAATATTCATCCGAATGCAAAAAATACCAAGATTTAACCCAAATGAATTTTTTAGAAAAAATGACCAAATGGGGTTCATCATAGGTTGGTTTATATTCCAAACATTTATTCCAATATTATAAAATGTGTTATTATAATTCATGACATTAATATAAAAAAGAGAAATATTGTGATGACTTAAGTCACTAAAGAAAGAGCATCTAACAAAAAGGCCAACACCATTAATGATAAAAATCAGAAATTGGAAAATCAGGATTAGAAGGAAATCTCTTCAGATTGACAAAAAGAGCCAAGAACAAGCACCAGGCCTGTGAAAGACTGCCTTCCTCCCAACAGCGGGGACAATCAGGGACCTTTGTTACATCATTTCTAGTTAATATTGTACAAAAGCTTTCAGCCAATGTAGTCAGACCAAACCAAATACTAAAACACAAATGCGATAGGAGAAAAACTAACACTATCTTCAATTTGTAGCTACATCTACTAGCTATATTTTTTTTTTCCTTTTTGGGTCACACACGGCAATGCTCAGGGGCTACTCCTGGCTCTGCACTCAGGAATTACTCCTGGCGGTGCCCGGGCGACCATATGGGATGCCGGGGATCGAACCCAGGCCGGCAGAGGCCGGGCTGCGTGCAAGGCAAACGCCCCTATCCGCTGGGCTATCGCCTCCAGCCCCTACTAGCTATATTTTTTAAATTCCATCAAAGTAGCAAAAAACTAAGTTTAGCAAAATTGAAAGGCATAAAATGGTTTCCAAATTCTAGTCGGGCTGGAAAGTACAGTGGGTAGGACACTTGCCTTCCACACAGACAACCCATGCTCTGTTCTGTCTACAGTATCCCATGGTCTCTTGAGCCCTGCTGGAAGTGACCCCTGAGCACAGAGCCAGAAGTAAGGCCTGAGTACCATCAGGAGTGTCCCAAAAAGTCCCCTCTGAAGTTAAAATTCTATTTATATACTAACAGCACATAACCAATAATCACCCTTACTAATTACCATGAGATCACGATCACGATCACGATCTTCTCGTTGATCATCTATTTGCTAGAGCGGGCACCAGTAATATCTCCATATGTCCTGTCTCATGCCAGTAGAGCCAGGGGCATCGGCTTGCTACAGGAACATAAAGAGCCTCAAACCATTATATTAGGTCATGGGAATGACCCAATATAATTGTTACTAAAATTTGGCATATCAAATACAACACAAGAAGCTTGCCAGGCTTGCCGAGCGGGAGGCAAACTCTGTTAAACACCTCCAAATAAAGCATTTATTGATGAGCTCTTGCGCGGCTGCAAGCGTCGCCGCGGGCTGGCTTAATGGGCTGGTCTGCTGGGTGGAGCCATGAGATGCCCATTAATCATTTCAACTAAACAAAAGGCATGAACTGTGGACGTGCAAACTCCTAGAGGGAATATAAAATGGTACAACCACTTTGAAAAAGAATTTTAAGGTTTTTATCTAAAATACCATGTGTCTCTGGCTTCCCCTGCTAAACATGGAAAGGTTTGCTCAGACCAAGTGGCAAACTGCTTATGGGACAGAGACAGTCCCGAATCCAAGATCCACTGTCCTCCTACGGAAAGACAGGACTGATGGCCCACCTCACCCAGGGAGCTTCCGGGCTGTGTTCCTGCTTGCCCACAGTGACCCCCTACAGTGACAGACCAAACACACTGGTCCCTCTGGTCTCTGTTCCTTGCCCCCCCACACACCCCCCACCTAGACAACTTAAAAGCCAATCAAGCCTCTTCTGGAGCCAGTGGTGTCCATCTGGGACACCCCAATAAACTTCTATTTCTTCACTTTGCTCATTTCCATCCCTGTCTGCACCAGGTGAGGTCTCTGGTCTAACAAATATCTACCAAATGGAGATTCAAACAATGTGTCAACACATGACTTGTGCACAAATATTCATAATAGTTTCACCTGAACCATCAAGAAATAAAAATAGGGCTGGGAAAATAGTACAGGGGTTAAGGTGCTTGCCTTGCAGATAGCCTACACTTACTTGATCCCCAACAAAGCACACATCCTTTAACATAACAAAACCCACCGGATTGCTACTTCTGCTTAAGAAAGTTTCTTCTTCTTCTTCTTCTTCTTCTTCTTCTTTTTTTTTTTTTTTTTTTTTTTTTTTGGGTCACACCCTGCAGTGCTCAGGGGTTTCTCCTGGCTCTGCACTCAGGAATTACTCCTGGCGGTGCTCTGGGGACCATATGGGATGCCGGGATCGAACCCGGCCAGCATGGGGCATGGGCCAGCCACGCACAAGGCAACCACCCTCCCTACTGGGCTATCGCCTGGCCCAAAAGCTCTAACTTCTGGCTGATTTCTGCTCTGTCCCCGAGCACAGACACAGGAGTAAGAAATGAGAACTACTGCGTGTGTCCCAGAAACCAGAGAAGGAAATGAAAGAAAATAACCCAATATCTTTCAACATGGATGCAGATAACTGAATTGCAATAAATCCATTGAGCTGATTATTAAATCTCCATCTTCACTCCTTCCAGTTCAATGCTATTTTGTGTGTCTGACACTGTTTAATAAAGAGAAGCCCTGCTAAGATGCGAAGACACACATGAGCTTATGTTTTCACTATCTTAATGTAAGAGAAGTTGACACACTTACTGGCACTTGTAGATCATGCATTTTCTTCCTTTTCTTTAGTGATCTCCTGTCCTTGGCTAGAGCTTTTGCTTTGACCCATACCTGACTGCCCTAACTCTGAAGATCTTGAAAGATCTGTAAGAAAATAGTTTATATATGAAAAGTTTAAGGTGTTACAGGGAAACACTTAATTTTACACAAAAGACAGAGTTTGGGACAAACCAGAAACCAATCAGAAGTCAGAGATTTCTTAAGCAGAAGCAACAAAGCAATGGATTTAACGCGGTGGGTTTGGTTTTGTTAAAGAAACGCTTACTTTGCAGGACTGAAGCAACAGTGCAGTGGGTGGGCAGCAGACCCAGTTCCATCACCAGCACGACACGGTTCCCGCCAGCATGAATAGGAGGGATCCCTGAGCGCAGAGCCGGGAGTAAGCCCTGAGTGAGCACTACAACGCTGGCAAGAAAGAAGGAAAAGAGGGAGAAGGGGGAGTAATAGAGGGAGGGAGGGGAAAAGAGGGAAGGAAGGACAGAAGGAAGGCAGGAAGGAAGGCAGGAAGGCAGGAAGGCAGGAAGGCAGGAAGGCAGGAAGGAAGGAAGGAAGAAAGGAAGGAAGGAAGGAAGGAAGGAAGGAAGGAAGGAAGGAAGGAAGGAAGGAAGGAAGGAAGGAAGGAAGGAAGGAAGGAAGGAAGGAAGGAAGGAAGGAGACAGGGAGAGAGGGAGGAAGGAAGGAAGGAAGGAAGGAAGGAAGGAAGGAAGGAAGGAAGGGAAGGAAGGAGACAGGGAGAGAGGAAGGAAGGAAGGAAGGAAGGAAGGAAGGAAGGGAAGGAAGGAAGGAAGGAAGGAAGGAAGGAAGGAAGGAAGGAAGGAAGGAAAGAAGGAAGGAAGGAAGGAAGGAAGGAAGGAAGGAAGGGACAGAGACAGGGAGGGAGGGAGGAGGGAGGGAGGAAGGAAGGAAGGAAGAGAGGAAGAGAAGAATTTACTTCTTACTTTTCATTTTACTGTTCTTCAATTTCTGCTCCTTGCGGAGCCCTCAAACTCTGGCTCCTCCTGAAGGACCTGTCTCTGCGGAGAGGGTTGACCCAAAAGGATGTGCTCGGCTGGAGCCCTGGGCCCGCCTCTGCGTGCTCCCGGCCCGGGCCAATGCCCTGGCATTGCTCTCGGCAGGGACCTTCCGCAGACCTTCTTCCGGCCTTGTCCACTCTGACTACAGCCAGCGCCGGGAGAGGTGGCCGCGCAGCTCTGCCATTTTTTCTCGAGGCTGAACACACCGACTTCATCGCCTTCTGAAAAGGCCCAATTCACATAGCCCCCCCCCAGAGCGCATGCTCTTGGCTTGGGAGGGGCGAAGTCACCTTGGTGGGTGCAGATGGGCAGCTCAGAGTGGGCAGAACCGGCTCGCCCTTAGCACGCGAGGCTGGTGTCTGAGCAACCGGCCTGTCGTGCCCCTTGAGTTCAATGACCAAGCCCTGTGCTGAGACCACGGGTGTCTGCCACGTCACATGCACAAGGCCCTCGGCTGGGCTCATCTGCGCCAGCGTCCACAGACGGCGCGGGCAGGGGCAAGTCCGCTTCTGCAGCGAAAGGGACCAGGAGAAACTGGCCGTACTTGGGAGTGCGTTTGTCTGTGAAGGCACGCCGCAGAAGCAGGCCCCCTGTTTGCTGTTGCTCGCTCTTCCTGGTGCTCTTGGGCACGGGAAGGCTCCCCTCTGCCTGGCTGGAATCTCTAGGAACGCCCCATGCTGTGTTCCCTGCGGGTGCTGACTTCTGGCCAGGCTCCGGAGCAAAGAGGGGGCACGCTGGAGCAGCCGTATTTCTTCTCTCGGGGAGCCGCACCTTCCCGGGCACCTCTGCACAGAGGATGTTGCTCCAGCTGTGGGGAGCTTCCCTGCTGCTAGGGCGCTTCCGGCTGGCCAGGAGAACTTCATCCTCATGGATGGTGTCGACAGCAGAAAGGACTTTGAGGGTGTCTACGGTCAAGGCAGAGAGGTCCTGCAGATGGCCCACCTGGCTGTCCAAGGACACTAAGGAGTCCTTTATGAAGGACACTTTCTCATTCATTTCCTTCATTTGGAAGCACATCTCTGTAACCCTAGTGGTGCCGGGAAGGGAAAACCCAATAAACATATTAAACCAGTGGGAATCTGCCCCTTTTTTTCCTTCTTTTCACACTTCTCCCCTTCAGTGTGGCCGCATCCCAAACTCCTTCCCCCATTGGGTCTGTTTTGTCTCTCCTTCCGCCAAAATCCATTCTGATCCCAGTGATGTCGCCCACTAGCCCTATAACCCCAGAGAGGAGAAATGACAAAGGAACCGTTCTAGCCCTTATTTCTCTCTAATTGTTCAGCACCACATTTTCCGCAGTCATGTTAGCTATAGCTTCAATTATCTCTTCGTTGTGTCCATTTGTATTCATTAGCATAGCCATTCATTTACATGACAAGCACTTAAAGATCTATTGGCAAACACTGTGCTATGTTGATGGGAAAAGGAAATTTTGAGGAATAAACTGGAATGACAACAGAATCAACCATCAAGGACGTAATTACAAAAATAATTGCAGATCATTAAAAACATCGAGAGAGAGCAGAGCGGTGGGGTGCTTGCCGTGCACGTAGCGGACACAGGCATCCCTTTTGGCGACCCAAGCCCACCAGGAGTGACACCTGAGTGCAGGTCAGCCGAGCACAGGCTATGGCCCCAAATTTAATTAATGAATTAATTAGTTAGTTAAAAAAAAAAAAATTTTAAAAATCCAAATCGTATAGGAAGACCAAAGAAGAGAATAGATAGTACTGTACAATGATTTTGGTCTTGGATTTCAAAACTTATTAACAAACAGTGGGATTAGTGAATGGGGGAATAAAGATAGTGTTGATGTAGCTGGTGAGGGCAGATCCTGAACAAGTACAACACCATAAAAAGGTGGAGTAGAGCACCCACAAAGAGGTGGAGTAGAGCACCCACAAAGAGGTGGAGTAGAGCACCCACAAAGAGGTGGAGTAGAGCACCCACAAAGTAGGGGGAGTAGAGCACCCACAAAGAGGGTGGAGTAGAGCACCCACAAAGAAGTCTCCAAGAAACACTTTGGAGGAATAGTTCCACTTTGTTAGGTGGAACAGGTATATTTAAGTTGGGAAAAGAAAGATGGGAACTCTATATCAGCCAATCAGGTAATAGGGTGGGAACTCTGTCAGCCAATCAGGTAGGGTGAGAGAAGGGTTTACAACAAAGGATTACGGCAGGGTGTGTGCTTAATCCTAAGCAGGTAGGTGATGCTTCTGCACAGGGTATGTGTTTGGACATCAATAGGACTATAAGTGACACAGAGACAGTGGCTGAGATTACAGGCACTTTGGTGACCGTATTGTGCAGTATCTTTATACAGCAACACTATGACCTTGAATGTTATTGTAACCCTATTATCTAAACCATAATATATATATATATATATATATATATATATATATATATATATATTGCTTTTTGGGTCACACCCTGCAATGCTCAGGGGTTTCTCCTGGCTCTGCACTCAGGAATTACTCCTGGCGGTGCTCGGGGACCATATGGGAAGCCGGGGATAGAACCCAGGCAGGCACAGGCCGGCCGCGTGCAAGGCAAACCCCTACCCGCTGGGCTATCGCTCCAGCCCCCATAATAAAAAATTTTAAACTTTCAAATCTACAGTTCAAATTGGCTTTCCTAAGTCTCAAACAGAACTCTACTTAAGAGACCTTCAATCACTAAAAAATGCCTCCGGGGAAATTTTTTTGTAATAATTTAGAATACTTTTAACTGAAAAATTATGGTATTCCGGTCATTGAATTCATGGAAAAATAACACAAAATATCTCCAGCTTTTCAACTACAGAAGTGAATTACAAGCAGGATAAAAGGATATGATCTACATTGTAAACTTTTATGTAAGCAAATTATGTTTAAGAGAATGTTTAATCATTTAAAATCATTTATATGCAAAAAGGGAAACAAAATACAGGCTTGCATAATTTTAACTACTATGCAGAAGACTAAATGGGGAAAAGAGCAAAAGTAACTCAGTGAACTCTCGTTTAGGATATTGTTTTTTTCCTTATTCTCCTGTCCCAACCTTTCATTGGTGGAGCAGATAGATTTTTCAGTTTTCCAATAATAAAAATCCTTGATAAACAGAAGGAAATTAAAACCAGCAAGAAAGGGAATCTAGCCAACAGTTCATGACTAACATACCATGTGCATGAAGAAAGACATTACCCACCACCTTACTTGGGGGTTGAGAAGTTGTGCTTAAGCCACAGAGTTTAGCTCAGAACAACCACTGCCCGAGATGATTCTAGGGACCTCCTCTACGGGATCTATCTCATCAGGACACTGAGAACTCTTCTGGCAGCCATGCAGATAGAAGGAAAGAACAGGATGAGGCGTTGTACTAGGAGAATCAGGAGAGCATGTGCTGTTCTGCTGGAGAATTTAACTCCTCTATCTCAACAGATGCTCAATAAATGTTTCCTGACCTTCCAGAACCTGCAAAACTAGAATAGACAAAAATGATGCGGCAGAGAGCACAAAATATCTGTCTACTCCCTGGCAACTGTCTTAATTAGGGCCTCTCATCTAGTGCCCCACCTCCTCTCATTCAGACCAGCAAAGCCCTAATAGAGACTCATTAAGTTCCATTAGCAGCAGTCACTTCTCAGGGATACAGCAGGAATCAGCAACTATTTCCTGCATCAGATAATATGCTACAAGAGACCTGTCAGACAAGTAACAGGGTCACCCTCAAATCAGGTCCTCTTGCTTTTACCGCACCTACTTATTGAACCTCACTGTCCTATGCAACACATTTTAATTATACCCATCGACCACCTATGCATTCATTTCCCGTAGCCTTTTAGTCACTCTGATGCCTGCCTTCTTATCATTTTCCTTTTGCTCTCTGCAAGCTTTGAGAATGGGAAGGATTATTAGTGATTACTTTTTCACTATGAGGTTTTGGACACACACACACACACACACACACACAGCGATGCTCAGGGGTTACTCCTGGCTCTTCACTTAGGAATTACTCCTGGCGGTGTTTGGGGGACCATATGGGATGCTGGGGATCAAACCCAGTCGGATGTGTGCAAGGCAAATGCCCTACTTGCTATACTATCACTCCAGCCCCTAGACATATATTTTAAAATAAAAAGTGTTCTGAGCACAATTATAATCATCCTGATAAGGAAAATAGTTGTTGTGCCAGGATTTCATAAAAGCTCCAAGTTATTGCTTTTATTTTACCCAGAAAACAACCTATCAGGGAAACACCATTAACTCTCTCCTAAGTAGAGGTTAGGTCACATGGTTGGGAACAGAGCCTGGCATCCAACCTGGTGAGGCAGGCTCCACTTTTCGGGTATCAACCATTGCACTCTGGCACTCTCAGCTGCTCATCAAGGATCAAGGGAAAGTTCTTTAGAGGGCCCTGGAGTCCTGTGAAGTGTTACATGAATTACATAGACTCGGCTTTTCCCATGCTGGGAGGTGTTCACAATGTTCCTTCTTAATAGGGTTTCCTGGCAGAACAGGGATGGAACCTGCTCCAAGGAGAAATCTTGACGGAGTCAACATGCAGTGTGTAAAAGTGTTTTTCAAATGGGCTATTTCTCGATAGTGCGTCTATGTAGAGAAAAACACCTTAACCCACAGGATAGATAGTAAAATGCTGGCTAGCTACCAGCATCAAAAGGGGGCCAACACTCTAAATAAAGAAGCAAGCTAGAAAACATCTAATGGGGATGACAAAACATTACATCTCCATTAGTCCTTGTCCTCCTTCACGGCGTGCTTAATTCTCTAGCCATCTCGGTGGCCTTTTCCTTCCCGGTAGGCAGGTAGGCACACATGCAAATGTCTCCCAGCCTCCACCCCTCCCTCATCTAACCACAGTTCAGTAACCTCAGGGAAATACTCCTCTCTCGTTCCAAACCTCATTTATTTATCCCAGAAGTGATCTCTACCAGAGATCTTATCAAGAGTGGGCTTGAAGTCACATCAGAACATCATAATCAAATTCTAGCGTCCTTGAAGGCATCTAGAATACTATTCCAAAGCTATACAATCGTTTATTTGCTAATCATTATTCAAATCCCAAGAGAAAAGAGTCAACAAAAATATAATTGCATAGGATGGTCAATGGCGCCAGACTCACTGTCATGGCTACGATTATCACCGTCTGCACAGATGCCTTCAACCACTCGCTGGGCTTCAGTCAGCCCCTCAGTTGCAATGCTGGCATGTGAACTTGCCAATGTCACTAAACGCATCTGTGGGAAGGTAGAGCCGCTCATACCACTGACCTCCTAAGACTTTCTCTACAGCGTGAGCTCTCCAGAACTTTGTCTCAGTTCAGAATCAAGAGTGTGGTGAGGTTTGGACTATCTTGATACTTATTTTTCCTCTTTTATTTTGATGCCCTGATTTACAATACTGTCAGTAATAGTTTCAGGGCTGCAACTCCAAACCTACCCTCCGTATCAGCCTCTCTCTGCCGATGTCTCATAAACCCTCCCTCCTCAGTTCAGGAAACCTACTCTCTTACCAATGGTCACATTATTCCCTTACTATGCTGCTTTCTAGTCCACATATGAGGACCCGGTCTGCATTTGTATCTTCAGTTTTGACTGAATTCACTTAACATGATACTGTGTAATTCCATCCATTGCATGGCTGTTCCAGCACATTGCAGGATTTCATTTTTTCCTTGTAGCTGAGTAGTATTCCACTGTGTGAATGGAATGCCTTACATATAACACAGCATGGTTTGGAAAGAAACTTCTATTTAAAAAGAAAACACAAGGGCTGGAGAGATAGTACACAGGTTAAGGCTTCTGCCTCGCACTTGGCCAATCCAGAGTCAAACCCCAGTATGGTTCCTCCAAGCATTGCCAGGAGCAATCCCTTAGCACAGAGGCAGAAGTAAGGCCTGAACACCGCCAGGTGAGTTTCAAAACAAATTTATTTTTAAATTTTAAAAAGTGGGTGCCAGAGAGACAAGAGACATAGCAGGTAAGGGTTTTACTTGTCTTGCATGTGGCCAAACCAGGCTTGGTCCAGAGCACCAGGAGTGATTCCTGAGCACAGAGCCAGGAGCAAGCCCAGAGCACTGCAAACCCAGAGCACTGCCAGGAGTGAGTGATCCAAAAAGCAAATAAACAAAAAGAAAACACAGGGTCCTATGGATAAGCTCCAAAGACCACCAGGCGTGGCCCTTACGCTGGGTCATGTATCAGGGCCCGCAGGCCCAGTATAGAGCCATCAGGTCCAACCACTGGCCTGAGCACTACCTGGAATTACCCAGATGCCTGAGCGTCCCCAGGCAGCACCCGCTGTGAAGACAAATAAAACACAGGGTGGGGAGGGAAGAATAGTGGAACTCTGAGGATGGCTGTGACAGGGTAACATACTCGAAGGAGGGAGCTGTGCCTAAACTACATACAGACTTCGAACCAACACAGCTGAACAAGTCATAAATTAAAAGGGACCTGTAGTCCAATTTTTAGAGCCTGTTTTTATGTAGTACTAGACCAGTTTCCACATACCCTGGCATCAGTAAGTGCTTTGCCACACAGTTCACCCATACTGTGACCCACCCTTCTCACAGCAGCTCTTCAGAATACGTTCACATTTGTGCCCCTTGGAGGGTCAGAAGACAGAGACTCCGAGTAAATTTGCTACTTGAAACTAACATCGAGCTAAATTAGCTCCACTAAATGGGCAGGAAGCTGGTGAGAGGAAGGACCAGGCCCCCCCACACACACACACACACACATACCCCTGTGAGCCCCTGGACCACAAGACTCCCACAGTGCAGAAAGAAGCTCTTCCAGGGGCTCCAGCTCTCTCAAGGAAGGGGATGCGGGAGGGAGCGGGAAGGGCCACACTTGGCCCGTGACTGAAGGACAGGCAGGCTGGGGATGGACCAGTACAGGCTGGTTTTATCAATTTACTTCAAAATGAAATTTGAACATAAAATCCAGCTACATATTTATATCAAAATACCTGGTATTTTTTTAAGCCCGGAAATATGACTCAAGCCCAATTTGGGGTTTTAGAACATTTTAATTTTAAAGAACACTATATTTCAGAATTCACTATCCAGACATCAGGAAAACACATTCAAAATTAGGGAGACCTTTTATATAGCCCGGGATATGAATATTTGATTTAAAAATATATTTTATTGCATCACTGTAAGATACACAGTTACAAAGTTGTTTGTGATTGGGTTTCAGTAACAGAATGCATCAATACCCATCCCTCTACATGCATGAATTCCCTCCACACGCATGTATTTCCTCCACATGCATGTATTTCCCTCCACACGCATGTATGTCCCTCCACATGCATGTATTTCCCACCACCACAACATCCCCCATCCCTACCACAGCCTGTCTCTATGGCAGGCTCTCTCTCTCTCTTCTCTCTCTCTCTCTCTCTGTCTCTGTCTCTCTCTCTCTCTCTCTCTCTCTCTCTCTCTCTCTCTCTCTCTCTCTCTCTCTCTCTCTGCATTATGGTTTACAAGTACTGACAGGTCATCACGTATATCCCTTTCAGCACTCAGCACTTAATTCTTGCCCAGGTGACCACGTAGCACTATCACTATATTTATCTTAAAAAGATAAAACGTAGGTGCTGAAGTGATAGTACAGTGGATAAGGCACTTGCCTTGTGTGCAGCTGACCCAGATTCAATCCCTGGCATCCCACACAGTCCTACTAGCCTGTAGGAGTGATCCCTGAGCCAGAGTTAAGAATAAGCCCTGAGCACCACCGGGTGTGTCACTCACACACACACACACACACACACACACAAATAACCAAATAAAGAAGGAACATAATTTTATTTCTACTGGTTTGCTTCCAGTTTTTCAAGCTGCATTTAAAAACAAGCATGACCATGGATGTGGCTCAGCAGAAGTAGGTTTGCCTCATGTGGGATATCCTGGGTTCAACCCCCAGCACCACACACACACACACAAGCGGATATCTCGCTTTCACGGTTTCACACAATGCATCTGATACAGCAGAAACTACGGTGGAGAGCACCAGGTCACAGGCCGCCAACCACACCCATGGAACAGGTGGTCAATCAGAAAGTAGAAGGGGACACCTGGGGTGGGATTTGGCAGCAAAAAGGCCCCAAGCCCCCTCTCCCTCTCTCTCTGGACGGCCACTCCCATGCCAGGACCCTCCCCATACCCCCATAAGGTAGGGTGGCATGCCCAGGTACAGAGCCCAGTACAGGAAGGCCACAGAAGGCCAGGCAAGGGCAGATACAGGTATGGCCAGGCTGAGGCCCAGGTTACGGTAGGGCTTGGGTACCCAGGATAGCTCAGGTTGAGGCAGGGCACGATGCCCAGGTAATGGCAAGGTCCTGAGCTTAGGAGTCTCACCCATGTGCACGGGGTCATGGCTGGAGAATAAGGAAAGCCGGGACAGGACAACAGGCGCTGCTGGGGTACAGTTAAGAGGCCCAGCAGCAGGCACAGAGCACAGGGACCTTGGCCACGTGCATGGCTTTGGCGGAAGCTGGGAGAGTGCACACAGGGCAAGAGAGCAGCACAGGAACAGGCCCGACCATTGTTCCTGGGAGGCCTGTCCCCGACCATTGTTCCTGGGACAGGATCAGTTCACAGGTAACAGAGAGGCCTTGACATTTGGGGAGGGACCAGGAATCATCTGTATAATAAACTAGCTTTCAATCTTCTGACCTTTGTATGCAAATCTTTCATACAATTTTCAAGAACCCACTAGCACAGGAAAATCCACTTTCACGTTAACACATCCACAATAGTTAGGATTCTACAACGGTTTCCTAACATACACATTTCCTCAAACACATCAGCTCTTTCCTTGAGGCCTCTCTGCACCACATCCACAAAATTACACAGATCCATCAGCTGATGACTTTGCCAAAGACAATGGCCATCACCAACCCTAGCTGAACACCATCATATTCCTTTCTGACTCCCTGCATGGGACAGCCCAGAGCCTGTATCAAAGCCCCCTCCCGAGGAGCTCACTCCCACTGACCCTCTGTTCCTGCTCAGGTCCCCTGGATCCCTCTGCGCCCGGCATCATTCCCTGGCACATGCACGCTCACTTGGTCTTCACAAGAAACAAACGCCACCTCTGTGTCCCACAGCCCCTCCCGCTTGGCTTTACCTCACAGGAAAATTCTACCCAAAGCTGTCTGCACCATACATGTGGAGAGCACGCATAACACTGTAAATAGGTGAGCCCCAGTAGAACAGTAAAAACAGAAAAACATTACTGCATTGCTCTTTGGATCCCACGCCTTATTGACTCACTTATTCATACTAGATTATTTGGCACGTTATGTTAGTCTTTGAGTAAAGAATTATTGATAAATGGTGATTTTAATTCCATGTTGTGTCTTTACTTTTTCTTAGTTTATGGCACTGATTATAATTTTTATGATGCTGATTTTTATTGTTGCATAACATCAGGTTAAGATTACTGAATTCTTCCTAAATTGCTGAGTTTGCACCTTAAGTGGATATTGATTGTGTTGAAGGCTCTTTGTGAACATATATATAGCTATATAACGATATTATATGTTATATTTAACTGTATTATATATATATAACTAATCTACTGGCAATGAATTATTGGACATACACTTTACACAGGCAGAGCCTGGCAAGCTACCCGTGTCGTATTTGATATGCCAAATACCAGTAACAATTATAGACCTCATTCCATGACCCGATGGAATGGTTTGAGGCTCTTTATGTTCCCGAGAGGGCAGATGCCCCTTGGGCTATCTCACATGTGACAGGACATATGGAGATGTTACTGATGCTCGCTCGAGCAAATCAATGTTATATGGGAAGACAGTGATACAGTGATACACTTTGCACGCTATCATCAGACAGACTTGGCTTTGATTTATACAGAGATGAGTTTGACATTAAGTTCAGAAGCGATGGTGTGAACTGTTTTTCCCCTAGAACTGTCTCTCTGATTTTCTGTTTTTATACTGGTCTCAAAAAAAATGAGTCTCAATTGTCCCCCTATGATGAATTTTTTGCAAAGAAAAATAAGGGCATCTAATTTAAAAAAATTCAAAGAATAAAATATTCTGGAATATACTATGTGAACATTTAAAAATAAACACTGTGGCTTTACAAAATTAACAAGCTGTCCACAATATCTATCTCCACCATGGCCTTCTCCTCTCTCTGGAGGTGCCGCCATCAGCTCCGCTATTCAATGACTTTAGCCACCCACCCCAGAACAACACAACCACCAAAGCAACCAACGCTGTCTGCCCCACCCACGCCTCGCTGCTGGTAGACAGCTGCTGCCCCCAGCCTTAGAATTTACTGATCCTTCTGCCAGGGGACATTCCACCAGACGTCTCTGCCTCATCCATGGCTCCTTCCTTCACATCACCCTTCCTGTTCCCCGGAAGGACCCAGGCCTGGCCCAGCAGGCTGCCCTTTCACGACCACCCTTTCCTGCGCCACTCTCCTGGTCTTCTCTTATTACCTGACCTGCCCTTTGACACATTTCTTTTCTTTTTTTTCCCTTTTCTTTTTTGGGTCACACGCAGCAATGCTCAGGGGTTACTCCTGGCTCTGCACTCAGGAATTGCTCCTGGTGGTGCTCAGGGGACCATATGGGATGCCGGGGATTGAACCTGGGCCAGCCACATGCAAGGCAAATGCCCTGTCGGCTGTACAATCACTCCGGCCCTGTCCTTGACACATTTCCAGTGTTTCCCTGTTTCCATGTCTCCCATCCGCCGCCCCTGCCACCTACATCCTGAGAAAGTGGAACTCCTGCCATTTCTTTGCTTCTTCCCTCTAATAACTCGAGGACTGCTGGCACTGTGAGGGCACCCCATGATGAGTGCACACGGGCACAGACCCACAGCTGTGTGCCCACTCGAGATCCCCTGGGACAGAGGTCTGGGAAACACACGATCTCACCTTTCCGATGTCACTCGGACTTGCTCCTCGAAACTGCAATTCCCACGCCCTCCATCTTCTCGTGGAAGTATTTCTCCACACACTGTTCTTCAAAATCATGAAGTTTTTTCAGGTCCTCTTTACTCAGGTAGAGCTCTGTGGAAGGAAGTACCCACTGAAAGAAAGAATCATGGGTGACTTTTGCAAGGAAGCGTATAAAAGCAGTGTATAAAAGCCCTTTCTTCATGTGCTGTAGATCGATAAAATGCCATTTGAGTGCTAAAACATTGCTCCTTGGGGCCAGAGAGATGACACAGAAGGTCCTAAGGCATTTGTCTTCTGGACTGCAAAACCCCAGCTCAATCCCTGATGCTCGTAGGGCCCCTGAGCACTCTCCGCCTCGATGGGGAGTGATCCCAAAAAACAAATAGAAACAAAACTACGCTGCCTTCCCACACATTGGTGGGGAAGCAAAAATGGAAAAAGCAACCGAAAACATTAGTCTGTAGCCTTCCCGTTTTTGTACAAGCAGGAATGAGAATCTAAAGACAGCTCTTGTGAAACACATTTCTACGTCTGCGTTGGCTATTGATGTTTTCACACATCAACAGAAATTCACCATGCTCGTATGGATATGGGGGAAATACCCTCCCCACCCCCACCAACTGTTTTCTATCTATCAAGATAACAGTAAGTCACCGATAGACTAGAATCAAGGCTAGAAAAAGATGAAGAGTTGAAAAGAATCAATTAAATTTAAGAAAGATTTATCTTGTAATACTGAGTTTCTCTGAGTATATTTTTTATTTCTGTGAATGTATTTCTATGAGCATATTCCTAGTTTTTTCTCTATTAAAATGATAAAATGTTATCGCCAATGAGTGGTTATTCAAGGGCTCTGCTTCGCTGAAAAGATACATCGCTTGCTGGTAAAATGTAACTAATGTAATTATATATCAAATGTCATCAAATTATACATCAAATTCCAGTTGGTCTATCAACTTGGCTCTCAAGCTAATCTAACATAAGAAAGCAACAGCTTTGAGGCAAATTACTATAGATAAAATATCAAAGAGGTCGTCCCTCCCCCTCCATCTTGTCGAGCCTGGTGGCCCTGCCGCAAGCTGCCCACGGGCCAGCACAGGGCCTCACAGACGGCTGGGGAGGCTGGCGCCGGCTTGCGCCGGGCCTAGCTGACCATGGAACCCCGAGGAGGGCAGATGGGTTTTGGGAGTGGGCCCATCGCCTCTGAGGGGTCCCGGAAGCAGCCGGATGAGACTCGCCCATCACACTAGCCACCATTTTTGCTGTCCAGACGCCGCGAAATGGCCTCAGACCAGATCAACAGAGCAAAGCCAGTTCGAGCCCAGGTAGGCGGCTCCAAGAGGCGGGAATCACTGGGAAGTCGTCAGATGGAGGCTTGGTCGTCCCTTCCCCTCCATCTTGTCGAGCCTGGTGGCCCTGCCGGCAAGCTGCCCACGGGCCAGCACAGGGCCTCACAGACGGCTGGGAGGCTGGCGCCGGCTTGCGCCGGGCCTAGCTGACCATGGAACCCCGAGGGAGGGCAGATGGGTTTTTGGGAGTGGGCCCGTCGCCTCTGAGGGGTCCCGGAAGCAGCCGGATGAGACTCGCCCATCACACTAGCCACCATTTTTGCTGTCCAGACGCTGCGAAATGGCCTCAGACCAGATGAACAGAGCAAAGCCAGTTTGAGCCCAGGTAGGCGGCTCCAAGAGGCGGGAATCACTGGGAAGTCGTCAGGATGGAGGCTTGGTCGTCCCTTCCCCCCTCCATCTTGTCGAGCCTGGTGGCCCTGCCGGCAAGCTGCCCACGGGCCAGCACACAGGGCCTCACGGACGGCTGGGGAGGCTGGCGCTCGGCTTGCGCCGGGCCTAGCTGACCATGGAACCCCGAGGAGGGCAGATGGGTTTTGGGAGTGGGCCGTCGCCTCTGAGGGGTCCCGGAAGCAGCCGGATGAGACTTCGCCCATCACACTAGCCACCATTTTTGCTGTCCGGACTCTGCGAAATGGCCTCAGACCAGATCAACAGAGCAAAGCCAGTTCGAGCCTAGGTCCACTAAGATAGTGAAACAGTAATGTCTTTTAATGCATTGCAGTCAAGGAAGAGCAGGAAAGTTTGTTGGGAAGGAGATATAAAGAGGAAAGAAATGACATACAGAACTCGCCAAGTGGTTGAGGTGCGGGGGGGGGGAGGGAGGTGGGGACATTGGTGATGGGAGATGGGTTTGGGCGGAGGGTGCGTGTTGGAACACTGTAGAACCAAAGCTCTACATGAGCATCTTTCAATTAAAAAAAAGGTGGAATCTTCCACAAACATGTGGGAATCAGTGGTTGGGTAGGACAGAGAAGGGAACAGTGTGCTAATATTTGTCAAAAATGATAATACCAGTCTAGAACTGAGCATTGAATATAGGAAAAAAGATATACATGATGATCTCTGAATGTATGTATTGCAATCCACAATGTGTAAGAGAAGAGATAAAGAATTTGCCATAGAGGTGGGCTGGGGGAGGGGGAGGGAAGTGGGGACATTGGTGTTGGGAAATGGGCACTGGTGGAGGGATGGGTGCTGGAACACTGTATGACGGAAACCCAAACATGAACATCTTTGTAATTGTATATCACATGGCGGTGTAATAAAATATTAAAAAAAATAAATAAATAAAATAAAATATCAAAGATATTGTAAAAAGGCAAAAATAGATTATCCTCCAATTGTTTCACTCAACCTCGGGGGTAAAGGGAGGGACATTCAAGATTCCCTGAATTTATTAAATATGCAAATATTTCACCACTTATAATAAAAATAAGACACAGAATGTTAGCTTTAAGCTTACAGGCAAGAACGGTAACTCAACAGGTTGAGCACAGGCACTGCCTAAGCGAATCTCAAGCAAAGAACCAGAAGTAGCGCCTGAGCATCACCTAGTATGACCCTCCCCCACAAAAATAAAACAAAATAAATACACTTAATAACATGGTTGAAATAAATCAATCGTCACTTGTCTTCCCATTATTCATCATACTGCTGGAGCGGGCGCCAGTCACGTCTCCATTTGTTGGGAATGAGGTCCATTATTATTACTGTTTTTGGCATATTGAATACACCACAGGTAGCTTGCCAGGCTCTGCGGTGGCTCTGGGTTCATCCCAGGGGGCCCAGTCTTTTTCTGTGTCAGACCATCAACCATCCAGGGCCCACGGAGCAGAGCCCTGGGTGTAGACAAGCCTGTCTCCTGTCTGCCACCTGCCAATGCAGCCGGTCACTGCAGCTACACCTGCAACACCTTGAGGGGCAGGAAATAAATCAATATCAAGTCATAAAATAGATTAACAACTCCTGCTCACAATGTTTTCTGATTTTATGATGTGGAAGAATCTTTTTTTTTAAATCAGCATTTCCCCAAACTCTCAAGGGCATTTTTTGATAACAGAATTCACTGGGGTAAGGCACTTGTCTTGCACATGGCTGATCTCCATTATCTTAGGCACCACAGACCATCTCATAAGCTCCATCAAACGTCACTCCTGAGCATAGAACCAGGGATAAGCCCTGGGCATCTCAGGTGTGGCCTAACTCCCTTCAGTTAGTCTCTTAAGAACCGGAAGCTCACGATTGTGATTTTTTTTAACCTTGGATTCCAGAAAGGAAGCGATCCAAAAGGCACCTCCACTAACAGGCTGAGCAGTACGTCACACATTCCTGTAACTGTCCACCAGGTGGCACTGCTGCCTCATATCCAAATGTTTTGTTCTTTACAAAGGAAATTCAAGAATTTTCAAGAGCTTACATACTCTATGAATTGAACTTTACATGATTTTTATGCAAAAACATACTCTGAACACAGATCAATATGAGCCCTATAAATATTTTGGCATGTTACTTGAAAGTCTGACCAAAACCTATTAATTTCAGGACTTTAGATGCTATTATCAGTTGCAATGACTCTGCTGCTCTATTAGGTTAAAAGTTACAGGATCCCTTTGAACCTCATTCAACTCCAGTTGTGCTTTGGCTGAATTTTGGGGAAAAGTATTTTTTTTAAACCAAAGCAATCCAGGAAGAGAAAGATTCTTTATAGAGCCACTACCCCCAAAGTAAACGCAGAGCACCACAGCCACCTGATAATAAACCTGCTTAAAGGCTTACCAAAATGTATAAAGTGTACACAATCCATGCTCTGAAACAAGTTTGATAAATCAGAATTTATCTTTTCTAGTAACTCCTTGATCACTCCGGGTGGGCTAGGGAGAACATGTAGGGTGCTAGGACTGAACTAGGACCAATCACACCAGAGCAAATAAGTGCCTTGCCCACTGTACAATCACTCCAGCTCCTTGGGAAAATATTCCTAATTGTGACAGTAATATCAAAGTATGACTTCCCTAGGGAACTTTGGAAAATATGTTTACATATATATGTATCCACACGGCAGAGCCTGGCAAGCTACCCGTGTCATATTTGACATGCCAAATACCTGTAACAATTATAGACCTCATTCCATGACTTGATGGAATGGTTTGAGGCTCTTTATGTTCCTGGCGTGAGCAGATGTCCTTGGGCTATCTTGTATGTGACAAGATGTATGTAGATGTTACTGGTGCCGCTTCGAACAAATTGATGATCTATGGAAAGAACAGTGACCAGACCAGACTAGAAAGGTAATACAGTGTCTGGACCTGAAGTAAAGGCAAATCTTCAGCTGGGGCTGGCAACAGCACCCTGGACGGGAACGCACCATCCAAAGATCAGTCAGAGACAGTGTGGAGTCCTCACAACTGGGAGTAAAATAGACGGATCAGCCTCTTTGTTCAAATCAATTTTTCCCAAACATTAGAAAAGACTGTTTTTCATTTTGAATATGAATGCTGCGATAAAGGGGTATAGATTTGAATCACTCCTTTCCCCTACATCTAAGAATGATCTAGAAATAGGTCTGCTACCACCGTTGGCATTGTTTGAGAAGCGGAGAACCACGTAAGTACATTTGTCCTGTTAGTGTGACAGTCCTACTAGCCACTCAACACAAGGCTATGAGAAAGGAACTGAGAAAAGATCCAAATACAGAAACTTTAGCTTGGGACAGAGAGGGGCAGTGACAGAGAAGAATGAATTTCTCAGTCCTTGCTTACAGTTCATGAAAATATGAAACCACCTTTGGAATCCCTCCAACCTCAGTGGCTCAGAGAAACATGACTTTGGCTAATAAGTTATTATTAATAATAAAATTAATTATTGCAAAGCACATCTCCTCTATTTCCCTGAAGCCTTCTAAGACTCCTTTGGAGGCCAGAAGGGAGCGGTATGGGCTCCGTGTCTGCTCTCCAGGGCGTGCAGGAGGGAAGCGGTATGGGCCCTGTGTCTGCTCTCCAGGGCGTGCAGGGACAACCGCCCCCAAGAGAGTCAGGCCTTCCAGGAATTAGCTGCTGAGGAGGGCACACCCAACAATGCTCGGGCTTACTCCTGACCGCTCAGGAATTATTCCTGGTGGTGCTCAGAAGGACCATATGGGATTCCAGCGATTAAACCCAGATTCACTGCATGTAAGGCAAAGAGCACTGTCTCCTGTACTATTGCTCCACCCCACCTTTTTGGGGGCCACCCCAAAACAGTGCTCAGGGTTTGCTCCTGTATCTGCATTCAGGGATCACTCCTGGTAGGGCTCAGGGATGCCGGATGGAACCCGCAAGGCCAATGCCCTCCCGCTGTGCTTTGTTCCAGTCCTCAGCTAATTCCCTTTAACATCGATTAACTCCCAAGCCTTCTCTCCATGCCTGAATTTAATGGATGAAACTCCTGTGTCTCTTCACCAGGAACACTTACTTAATCCAACATCACCCTCTTCCTGGTCACTTGGGGCTCGCTGGTGGCAGTGCCGGCGAAGGAGGAGCCCAACGTGGCTCAGGAGGATGAAGGGCGGGGCAGCCAAGGCTTCTCGTGATAGGTCATGGTGTAGCGATAGCGATTGTATTTCCACAGCTTGTGTGAGATGGATTTCATGTCGACATAAACATTGCTGCGAAGCACAGTGAGAGAGGGACATTTTAATGTAGAAGCCTGACACGGAGGCTTTATTTTTCCAGCTTTCATCGTTGTGTCATCTGACATGACAGCAGTTAGCTCCTATTAAAAGTCATTTCCGTTATGATTCTTCTTCAAAGAAAACAAATTAATCACCTTCTTCTGTATATACACATACGGTAATTATATAACAAGCAAGAGATAGAAATCGGAGAGAAGGAAACGTTAACTGCTGTTTGTCTGGGGATCACACCTGGCTGTGCTCAGGGCTTACTCCTGACTCTGTGCTCAGGGATCCCTCTCAGCAGTACCCGGAGGACCATAAGTGGTTCCAGGTATTGAACCCAGGTTGGCAGCATGCAAAGCAACTACTCTGCCTGCAGTACTAGCAATCGCTCAGGCTCGGAAATGCACATTCCTAAGCCTTAACCACAAACTACCAATTTCCGAACTCCAGTGCAGATACCCCAGCGAGCTGGATCTCAGCAAGCTTCAGGTGGTGATACCAGGGGAAAAGTCTGGAGTCCAGCGGGATTGCAGTGTGGCAATTCCTCGTGTAACTACAGCCTGCCACCAGCAGGTGGCGATCTTCACAGTGTTGTTTCAGGTTCTCTGTAATAACGCAGAAAAACTAGCTGGTGCGATACTACAGCAAATAGAATACGCATGCCTTGGGTTGGATTCCCAGCATCCCATATGGTCTCCTGTGCACCACCGGGTGTAACTCCTAAGTACAGAGTCAGGAGTAACCCCTGAGTGTTGCCAGGTGGGGACCAAAAGAAAATAAAAAGTTGCAAGCTCTACTTCAAACTCTACTACAAAGCAGTCATAATTAAAACAGCATGGTATTGGTATAGAGACAGACCTGTAGACTATGGAAAGAATTGAATATCCTGAAACACACTCTCAAATATACAACCACTTAATCTTTGATAACGGATCAAAAAATATTAAGTGGAGCAAAGAAACCCTCTTCAATAAATGATGCTGAGAAAACTGGGCAGCAACAAGTTTTAAAAAATGAACTTAGACATCCTTCTAACTCCACGCACAAAAGTCAGGTCAAAATGGATCAATCTTTAATTGATCCATCAACATCAGACATGATTCTGTAAGGTACATCAAAGAAAACATAGGAAAAATGTTCCATGACATCGAAACTAAAGGCATCTTCAAAGAAAAAAACACCAGTGACAAAGCAAATGGAAGCAAAGATAAACAAATGGGATTATATAAAACTGAAAAGCTTTTGCACCTCAAAAGAAACAGTGACCAAGATACAGAGACAGCCCACAGACTGGGAAAGACTATTCACCCAATGCCCATCTGATAAGAGGTTAATATCCAGGATATATCAGACACTGGTAGAACTTTACAAGAAGAAAACCACAACCCCCCTCAAAAAATGAGGAGAAGAAATGAACAGAAACTTCCAAAAAAAAACTTTGAATGGCCAAAAGGCATATGAAAAAGTGCTCTTCATCACTAATCACAGGGAGATGCGAATCAAAACAACAATGAGGTATCATCTCATACCACAAAAACTGACACACATCCAAAAGAGCAAGAACAACCGGTGCTGGCTTGTATGCAGGGAGATAGGGACTCTCATCCACTGTTGGTGGGAGTGCTGACTGGTTCAAGCCTTTTGGAAAACAATATGGACATTCGTCCAAAAACTGGATATTGAGCTCCCATTTGACCCAGCAACACTACTCATGGGAATATACCCTAGAAACTCAAAACTACACAGCAGAAACACTATCTGCACTTCTATATTCATCACAGCTCTATTCACAATAGCAAAAGTCTGGACACAACCTAAATGACTGAGAACAGAGACTGGGTAAAGAAATAATGGTACAGCTACACAATGGAATACTATGCAGCTGTCAGAAAATATGAAGTAATGAAATTCACCTGCAAATGGATGGACACGGAAATTATCATGCTGAGTGAAATTAGTCAGAAGGAAAAGGACAGATACAGAATGACTGCATTCATTAATGGGATATAAATATATTCCAGTGTTCTACTAATTGTGGGAAATGTTAACGCTAGGCCAGAACTGAACATTGAGTGTACACAAAGGGATTACATGATATTCCCTAAATGTCTGTAGGGGAAGCCACAATATGTAAGAAAAGAGAGAGGGAGTGAAAGAGAGAAGAGAGAGAGATTTAAAGAAAGAGAAAGAGAGAGAAGAAATGAAAAAGTGCCTGCTATAGAGGTAGGCTGGGGGAGGTGGGAGGGAATTCTGGGCCATTGGTGGTGGGAATAGTGCACTGGTGGAGGGAGGATGCTGGAACAATGTATGACCGAAACCCAATCATGTTCATTTTTATAATTGTGTATTGCATGGTGGTATAATAAAAAATTAATTAAAAAATTGCAAGTGGCTAGTGGACAAATAATCAGACTTGTTTGGCCTTCACTGTATTCATTCTAGAGTAAAAAAGACTCTGCAAGGATTTCTCTTTTTTTCTGACTTCTGACATTACTGAGTAACAGAAACCTCATATCTTAATGTTTTAAAATATATTTTGAAAATAACTAGGTGGAATCTACCACAAACATGTGGGAGTCAGAGGGTAGCTAAGACAGAGAAGGAAATAGTATGCTAATAATCATCAAAATAATAATAATACCAGTCTAGAACTGAGCATTGAATAAGGTCAAAGGGATACACATGATAACCTCTAAATGTATGTATGTATTGCAATGCACAATGTAAGAGAAGAAAGAGAGAGAGAGACAGAGAGAGATAGAGAGAGAGAGGGAGAGAGAAAAAGAGAAAGAGAGAAAAAAGATAAAAAAACCTACCATAGAGGCAGAATAGGGGAGAAGGAGAAGGAATTCGGGACATTGGTGGTGGGAAATGGGCACTGGTGGTGGGATGGGTACTGGAACATTGTATGGCCGAAACCCAAACATGAACATCTTTGTAATTGTAATCTCACAGTAGTATAATTAAATATTTTTTAAATATAATTAAATATTCTTGGGCATTTTCTTTGAGGGAGGGGTGGACCACACCCAGCAATGCTCAGAGCTTACTCCCTGGCTCTGTGCTCAAGGATCACTCCTGGTAGTGCTCTGGGCACCCATAGTGTCAGAAGACATGGTGACGCTCATAAATCTTGCAGCAAATGGGCAGGTTTGTCTTTCCTGACAAAGGTCTGATTTTTTTAAGTTCTGCCTTACTTTTACTTCTCTTATCCCATTCTTTCTAATGTCCTTGGATTCCATGTGCCTATATGCCGCTTCTCATACCCCTCCTTTGGATAGGCTCATCTGGACATACCATCACAGTGCCTATCGTGTACGAGAGCTTCAAGCATGCTATTCTTACCCCACCTCACTTGCTTCCTTTCACCCTTTAAACAAATACAGGTCCGGTACTCTGCTTGCTACTGGAGTCAAAGTCGATCATAAAAGGGGCCCCAAAAAGCCCCTTCTTGAGTTTATCTTACAGCAACAAGTCACCACCAACAAAAAGATACATAATATACAAACCCTTTTGATTTCATGATTTATTTTTCATATTTTTGCTTGTTTGGGCTACACCCAGGCGTGGCAATGCTCAGGGATTCCTCCCTGGTTCTGCCCTCAGGAATTACTCCTGGCAGTGCCTGGGGGACCATAGGGGATGCCAGGGATAGAACCCGGGTCGGGAACCAAGACAGCCATGTGCAAGCAAAGTGCCCACCCCATTGTACAATTGCTCCAGCCCACAAATCAATTTTAAAACTTATTCATGTATAAAGAGGAATCTGCTAATGAAACATGCCAAGGAGATGGCTGGAGACTCCTATAGTCTCAGTCTAACTTAAAGCGAGCAAAGCCTGGAGCCATTCTAGAGAGCACCAGCGAGAGCAAACTCTCCTATTTGGTGTGGAGGGTTGTGAGGGGACAGTGCAGTCAGGAGGGCTGGGACAGTGGGGAAAGAACAGTGCCAAGAGAGGCCTGAGAGCCAACAAGGAAGCCACATTACAGGAGGCCAGTATGAGCCATGGCAGAAGCTTTGACTTTGACCGACAGAGAAATCCAGACCCACAGCAGAGCTGAGCAGAGACAGCATCTGGCCGGGGTTACAGAGCGCCATCAGGATGCCATGCTGAGGACAGAAGACAGTGTGAGGGATCCGGGGCTGCCCAGTTGCAGATACTGGACAGAGGAGTTTGGTGCTTGAGCGACCTGAAGGTAGAATCCAGCGCACGTTTCCGACATTTGGGGGTGCTCGACATTTGGGGGTGCGATACAAGAAGCATTAATGGCTCTGACGGTGAAGTGACATGGAGGGAGAAACACACCAGATGATCTCACTCATCTGCATAAGGAAATAGGATTAGAGGGCCCCACAGGAAACAAGCCTGAGACACAGCCAATGGATATGGGGGGGTGAATCTTGGGAAAATAAGGGGGATTCTGGCAGTTTGGAGGGGGCCTGGTGTAGCAGAACCACAGACGAAACAATATTGATACAATCAAAATACATTTAACAACTAACAAAAAAATGGGAATTTTTTTTTTGTTTGTTTTTTTCACTTTAGAGTCACATCCAGCGGTGCTCAGGGCTTACTCCTGCCTCTGTGCTCAGGGATCACTCCAGGTGGGCTGAGGAGACTTAATGGGGTGCTGGGAATTGAACCTGGGTTGACCAGATGCAAGACAAGTGTCCTACCTTTCTGTTCTATCTCTATGATTCCCCTAAATTTTTCTAATTTTTAAATAAAATCTGCTAGGAGGTTCCTAATTGACCCTTAAACAGTGGTGAAGATGCAGCAACTTTGTACCCCCAAAACATAAGCATCAAAACTATCAGAAACAGAGACCCTAAACTACAATAATAAAAAAATTTTTTAAAGAAAACAAGTACTCTAAAGCTCATGGTCTGAACTTCCACAGTAACTTGCGATAGTCCCTCTAAACTGGGGAAGATCGACAGGTGAGGAAGTATATTGTAGAGAAAGGGAGGCGCAAGAATGTAGATGTAGAATTTTAGAAATCTGCTCCTCGTCTGACTAGCGGTGGAAGAAGTACACAGTCCGATCTACTGAGAGGAGATTCCGAAAGAGCTGTGACCTGAAGACGTGAGCAGGGAGTTATCCGCCTCTGCAAAGAACCCGCTCACCAAACTATGCAAACAAAGGCTGAGCCGGACGAGCCCAGGGGCACCGCAATGCTCAAAGCCTCAATGAACGAGGAGACTGAGGGATGGCACAGTGGGGAAGCCCTGGCTGGCATGTGGCTGACCCTGGTTTGTTTCAGCACCGCATATGGTCCCCTGAGCACTGCCAGGAGAGTCCCTGAACACAGAATCAGGAGTAAGTCCTGAGCACTGCTGGGTGTGCCCTTAAAGCAAAATAAAATAAATTAAATGTGACTGAAAAGAAGTAAGAAGTCACGCATAAAACACTAGAAAATGAAATCTGAAGCAAGGAAGCAAATTAAAGAAGAGAATATTAATACTCCTTCGCCAACTACCAATTCCGTCAACTAGTTACACTTCACCGTACGGCAACCTTCACTTTCCGTTCGCTTTCAGCTCATGTTCTTTGATTTATTGTTTATTTTTTCTTCCCTGGATCTGCTCCCATCCTACTAGTAGTTTTATGTTCCTCTCTTAAAACCATAGTCATTCAAAATAAAAAGACCCGAAAGTTACAAGGTCAAAATAGACGTGAATCTACCGGAAGTCTTGTCTTCACTTTTATTTAAACAAACGAATCGCTCATGTTTAATTAAAATTACCTACTTGAAGAAAGCGATGAGCAGGTTCACCATGATGATATACTGCACGAAGAGGTAGACAGCCTGGAGGAACGGCGTAAGAAATGAGCCAGGGGGGCAGGACGGCTTGCTTGAACAAACTGGACAAAAATGCAAAGAATGAGTGATAGATGGATCTGACGCCATTCGTTGATAAATCTTTAAGACCTTCTCTTAGAATACAACAATCTTTTTACTTTTTAAATAAAGCCGATGGATGGTGGGCTTTGTTTCTCTCTTACTCTGACTGTCCACAGAGACTGTTTCCCCTTGGCGGTTTCCCCCCACGCACCATCTATGTCTGCGGCGTAGACTTCCCCATACATCATCCAGTACGGCTCAAACACAATATCTCGAGCCAGGCTCCAGGATGGAGGCTCCTTGGGGACAGGATGGCCTTGCGTCCCACGCCAAAGCTCAGCAGGACTATGGCCATGATGATCACAATATAGAACATGTTTGCTGTCTGCAAAACAGCATAATACCGTCAGGATTTCCACACGTACCTGAACTGCAGTTGAATAGCACTAGCCATCATAGGTCGCCCTGGCATTAACAGGACTGTCTCGCCAGTCCCCAGCAAGTGCTTCTCCATGAACTGCTTCACTGGTGGGGGCCCAGGAATTCCTCACACTGCATGACCCAAGAAGCGTCTCACCTTTGGGTCCTTGTGCTGAACTAAGTGCCAGGTTGGCCAAGAATCTCTGACAAAGCCCACCCCCCCATACATACCTCCTGAACACTGTTTGAGAGAGTCCCCACTTCCCCACTCCATTCCCACTGCATTCCCACAAAATAAAAAGCTTTGAACCTGCTTATATCCAACGTTTCATCAACTGGACCAGAAAGTAGGAGGGAAAACATAAGGGGGTGAGGGGTAATTGAACTTAGACAGATGCTTCTTATTCCCAAATTAATGGGTTGCCGATATTCAGCAACGCATTAGTCTCAGAAGTTGATGAGACCGGTTTCATGTCACTTAGTAAATACATGATCTGCTCAATCCTCACCCCTAAGTATTCTATGAATGTCTGTACACTTCTTGCCTTTCTCCATGAGACAGAGGCCTGCAGCAACCTAACCTGGCCCATGTCCGGAGAAGTGAGAGTGACTGAGTTATTTCCGGATCAGGGTAGCTAGCAGCGACTGGAATCTCTCCATCTCTTTCATTCCCTGCCACAGGAGATCTTGAAAACCACATATTAACTTGGTGACGACCCAGATGGGAGGAACCTGAATCTTTGAGTCACTGGGTTAAGGACAGCCTCCATGATCGTTCACTAATCTTCGCATTAGATAGGAATAAAGCATATGCTAAGTTTGTAGTATAAGGAAAGTGTGAGAAGATTTGCTCTCTGTATTTCTAGAAGTAACTCTAAAAAACTATCAGATGTGAACCACGAACTCAGGTAACCCATCTGAGAGAGTGCGGCAGATTACTCACCATTTTTTGCAATCATGGTCACATACGGGCCTGCATGCTGGTTGATGGCAAAGAAGTCCAGCAGGCGTGAAAACCAGAATATGATATCTATGCAGTAGATCAGCCGTCCTGCTGTGTGGAAAGGAGGGGCCCCCAACGGAGGCCAAAACCCACTGAAAACAGGCCAATCGCCACGGTTTCCATTAGATTCCAATACTCACTAATCCATAACTTCACCTTTTGAGTAAATTTCCCTGGTTCTGAAATACAAATCTAAAAGAAGAAAGGGAGACTTGAAAATCAGTACATCAACCAGGCACTTAGAGAATAATTTGAATTCATAAGAGCTTATATCTCAGGGGCATTTTTGGAGATGTATACAGGGAATGAATTATTTAGACAATTCTATAAATATTTTAACATCAATGTTACTTTTAGAGAGCTTTCTAACATTCCAATCAAAAAATGTAAGTAGTTTTCCTAGCTTTCATTAACCTTAAACTTAACACCAGGAAACCAGCAAGATACTTTAAAGCCAATAGTACAACAGATTGTTGAGTGATAATTCCCCTTCTTGACATACAGCTGAGAGGAAAGGAGAGCAGCTTGAAGGTAACAAACTGTCATCTGGTCCTGCACCTACTATGTAGTGAGCTGCTCCCAGAGTACAAAAAATGGGGCTGGAGCTATAGTAAAGTGGGCATTTGCCTTATACATAACCAACCTGGTTTGATCTTTGGCATCCCCTAGGGTCCCCAAGCACTGCCAGTAGTCCCTGAGTGAAGAGCCAGGAGTAACCCCAGAGCATCATCAGGTGTGTCTCCAAGACAAACAAATAAACAAACAAACAATACTACAAATTACAAAGAATGTGAAGTTAGAACTCACAATTGTAAGAAATTGGGCTTGCACCCAAGGATCAGATATGTTGAAGTGTAAAATGTCAATAATTCCCAGCACAGTGCAAAAAAATGGTAAATTTCAGGTAACATTGTTCTCCTCAATTGTTTTATATAATCTATAATCTGTACACTTGTAATCCACAGGTACAATCACTAAGAATGCATCTACTTGGTGTATAATGTTGTTGTTATTGGCTCTGGACAAAATTTATGTGCACAAACACAAAAATATTAGATTTATGTGTAGACAGACAGACATACACTGAAATCTATAGATATATCATATAGATTATATAGATAGAGATAGACAGACATACACTGAAATCTAAGGAGTTCTAAGTCATAACACCAGGATTCAATTTTCATTGTAATAGGAATATTAACTTTTTTTTAAAGAACTCATTGCAAACTAGAAATAAAATTTTTTGTTGTTTGTTGTCTTGGATTACTTGCTTGAAGAGATTTTCAACTTTAATTGTTAAAAAGTAAGTTTAGCTCTTCAGGCCTTGTTCACATACTGCGCTCTCGGCCACTTGCATGCCAGTCTGTCAAAGGAAACTGGAAGAAACACTCTGCTACAAAAATCAGCCTCTTAAAAAAACACTTTTGAGGGCCGGAGTGATAGCCCAGCGGGTAGGGCGTTTGCCTTGCACGTGGCCAGCCTGTGCCCGGCCTGGGTTCGATCCCGGCATCCCATATGGTCCTCCGAGCACCGCCAGGAGTAATTCCTGAGTGCAGAGCCAGGAGTAACCCCTGAGCATCGCTGGGTGTGACCCAAAAAGCAAAAAAAAAAAAAAAAAAAAAAAACACTTTTGAGAAACCAGATAGTTTTCGGATCTAATAACTAACACCTAGAGAGCATCACTTTAGCCAACAAGCTGAGATGTTTCCTTTGAAAATACATGGTTTGAAAGAGCAGCAAGACACAGAAAGTATTGTGCAAGGAAAAGGTTGAGACTAGAGATTGCTCCCTAATTACTCTTCCCATAACATGTAAGCCGGGATCACCCCCACCTGGGACCTGTCCATTTTCCTCATCACCGGCATTCAGGTCAACTCCAGCAGAGACGCAGAAGACCAACGCAGACAGCGTAACTCACCTCCCTGACTTTCTCGATGGCGTTGGTGAAGATGTAGATAATGACAAGCCACTCCTGCACGCTGGGCTGGGGCTGCATCTCCACCAACACCGTGTAAGTGAAGAGCATGAGGAATGCCAAGTATGCCATCTGCGAAGGGGACACAGTCCCTGATGTGAGTGGGAGAAAATAATGGACGACGTCTAACAGGGGAGCCGAGTGCATGCGCATGTGCGCGCACACACACACACACACACACACACACACACACACACACAATTGATGGTGGTAGCGAAAATAACATTTATTATCCTCAGATTATTTTTTTAATATTTTTTCTTTTTTTTTTTTTTTTTTTTTTTGGATCACACTGGGCTATGCTCAGGGGTTACTCCTGGCTCTTTACTCAGGAATTACTCCTGGCAGTGCTCAGGGGACCATATGGGATGCCGGCAATCGAACCCAGGGTCGGTCGCGCAGAAGGCAAATGCCCTACCCGCTGTGCTATTGCTCGGCCCCTATCCTCAGATTATTGATGAACTAACAAGGAAAGCAAAAAATTCAAGGTTTTTAAATCTAGGAGTTAGCAGCCAAAAGGAAGTTCACTGTTTGCACACAGAAGGGAGCACTGTCTTATTCTGCGATTTCTGACCTGAAGTTCTAGAACTCTGGACATTCTAGCAATAAAAATGTCAGGCTAACAGCAAACAATGGAAAACCACAGCCCTTCCTTCCATTAAACATAGAAAGAAGGTATGTCAAGCAAACCAAAGGAGCAAGGTCAAATGATACCTATCTTCAAATATAATACATCAAGGGATCTTCTACTATTTTTATTAGTTGACTGAAATGTTTCTGGTTAGCAGAAAGGTACTGTTTGACTTAGGCTTTGTAATTAGAGACTGCTTGTCAACATTTTTATTATCAGCACACAGCACTCTGCCTGAATCACTGTAGACATTTCAGACTATGTGTATTAATTCAGTCTATGTATGTTACTTCAGTCTATGTGTGTTAATTACTGTAGTTATTGAACCTAAATCTCCAATCTCTTTAAAGAATTCAAGCACGAGTAAACATACATCTATGCCCATAATAATATCTCTGTAAAGTTGTCTAATGTTCTTATCTTCTCAGATATATTATCAGAAGACATGGAGATGCTGGACACACATATTTAAAGCTCCTACATGGGGCTGGAGCGATAGCCCAGCGGGTAGGGCATTTGCCTTGCACACAGCCAGCCTGTGCCGGCACAGGTTCGACCCTCGTCATCCCATATGGTCCCCCGAGCACCGCCAGGAGTAATTCCTGAGTGCAGAGCCAGGAGAAACCCCTGAGCATCGCTGGGTGTGACCCAAAAAAGCAAATAAATAAATAAATAAATAAATAAATAAATAAATAAATAAATAAATAAATAAATAAATTAAGCTCCTAAATATGTCTAAGTGGCCCCAGAAAGGCTTCACCAAGAGTGAAGGCAACAGCACAGTCTTTAAGAAGCTTCACAGGGGACTGGAAAGATAGTACAGTGGGCAGGGTGCTTGCTTTGCATCTGATAGGGTCCCCAAGCACCGCCAGGAGTAACACTTGAGCATTGCTGTGTGTGACCCAAAAAGCAAAAAAAAAACCAAAAACCACAATTGTAAACCACCTGGTCCTGTGTCTTGTTTATAAATTTTTTTTAAATTTTATTCTTTTTTTGTTTGTTTTTTGCTTTTTTGGTCACACCCAGCGATGGTCAGGGGTTATTACTGGCTCTTTGCTCAGGAATTACTTGTGACTATGCTCGGGGACAATATGGGATGCCAAGGATCAAACCCAGGTCAGCCGCAAGCGAGGCAAATGCCCTACCACTGTGCTATCGCTCCGGCCCGACAATGTGTTTAAAATCACAGATCAGTAGAGAGAAACACTGCATATGTTTTTTTTTATGCTCACAAAGACTGTATTATTTTAACCCTGACCCCCATTTCTCAGATCTTTAAGCTCTCTGCCCAAGTTTGGATTGATCTTTTCTTAGCTCCATACAGAGGCAACATAGAGAATATTTAAACTATTTCTAAGTGCACCGTCATGATATCCGACTCTGTCTGAGGTAGTAAGGCAGATGTAATGACTACAGGCAGATGTAATGACTACAGGTAGACGTAACTGACTACAGCAGATGTAATGACAACAGACACGTAATGACTACAGGCAGACATAATGACCAGAGGCAGGTGTAGCGACTATAGGCACACATAATGACTACAGGCAGACATAACGACTACAGGTAGACGTAATGACTACAGGCAGACACAATGACTACAGGCAGACGTAATGACTACTGGCAGACATAATGACCATAGGCAGACGTAACAACTATAGGCACATGTAATGACTACAGTCAGATGTAATGACTACAGGCAGGCGTAGCGACTACAGTTGTCCATGAGTGGTAAAGAGTATAACAAAGAAACAGATAAGAAAGTCAAAATAAATCCTATGGATTCTCTACTTCTCTGGGTCTAGGATCAAAGACTGAGTGTGCTGGATAACTGCTTAGGGACATAATTTAAAGAAATTTGTCTATCAATAGTAAGGTCCAAGAGTGTTCATGTATCTGACTCTTTAATAGTAACTTTCAAATAAGGCACTGTCAGGAGAGCCGATGGACGTAGAGGGGCACTGCAGCAACCCAGTGTGAAAGCGCTTATGCTTGCTGCTAACACCATCTCACAACAGACAATCTGGCTAGTAAGCTCCATTTGTTAGCTACTTCTGCTGTTGCTGTATTGGTTTAGTTTTCATTCTAACTCTTAAGAGTGTGGAAGCTGGGAACTTCTAAGGAAAGAAGCATTTTAATATTCATGTCCCAATGATGGCACTAGTGAACTACAGTGATCTCATCAGAATCTCCAGGATATTTTGTGGACTATTTACTCAAAAATGAGGAAAGCTCACCATTCAAATGGAGATTTAATTTTTTGAAACAGATGAAAGTCATACGAAGGTATGCATGTATTCAATATGTATATGAAATACATGTATGGTTGGCCTTACAGACATGCACTTGCTTTCATTTCTTTTTTCTTTTTTGATTTTGAGTTACTCATCCAGCAATTCTCTGGTATTACTGAAGGTGGTGCTTGGGGACTATTAGGGTTGCTGGAGATTTAATCTGGTTGGCTGCATGCACGGCAAATGCCCTATCTGCGATACTATCACTCCAACCCTATACACATGCACTAATGGGCAGTATAATAATAATAATAATAACAATAACACCAAATTATATCAATATAGCTTCATGGTCACACTTCAAATATTTTAGAAATATAAAATCATGACCACAAAGATATCATTCACTGTATCACTGTATCACTGTCTTCCCGTTCATTGATTTGCTTGAGCGGATGCCAGTAACGTCTCCATTCATTAGGAATGAGGTCCATTATTACAGTTTTTGGCATATCAAATATATAACATGGGTAGCTTGCCAGGCTCTGCCATGGTTCTGGGTTCAAAATGTGATAATAGCCTGTTTATATCAGAACACTATTTCCCTTCTTAAAAAAATTCTTAGAACTCAGAAATGGACAACTGTCAAATTCTTATTTCAAGCACCTTCGAGTTTCCTCACAGGTGATTCTCAAAATATAGCATTAACTCTGTATTTTGTAATACAGTAATCACAAAGATTCATTGTCGGGGAGCCCCTGGGGTTCTAATATCATCATTAGAAGGATATTAATGTAACCCATACAAGTACAGTTCAAGCTGTTCTGTATTTTATACCTGTTCATACAATTCAAGCTCTGAAATTTTGATCAGTCTCTACATTAAATCTATATAGGCTGTAAAGATTTGGAGGGTTTAAAGAGTATGCCTCCCACAGCAATCCTGGCAGCCCATGTTGTATTTGATAGCCAAATACCAGTACAATATATTAGGTCATTCCCATGACCTAATATAATGGTTTGAGGCCTTTATGTCCTTGTAGCAAGCCGAGCCCTTGGCTCACTGGATGAGACAGCACATATGGAGATATTCTGGTGCCCGCTCTAGCAAATAGATGATTAACGGCAGATGGTGATCGTGATCGTGAAAGATAAAACTGACGCTTTGGTTATTACCTGATTCTCACAAAATTTTTAACAATCAATTCAAATGCTTTGCCTGAGATGGGAAAAGAATCCCTTGGTTCTACAACCATTTTGTAACTAAATTTTTGTTGTATACTTTATCATAAGTTGGCAAATGAGGCATATTACTAAATAGATTATCTTTAGCTTATAATCAGCATGAATACAATAAATGACCGTAGCAATGAGACCAACCGTATAAAACCAAAACTTGACAATTGGCGCGTTGTAGAACTCATAGACTTTCCTGGTCCATGGAAGCCTTTTGGGCTCATTTTTTAAATCAAAGTGCTGATTTTCATCTAGTTTCTCATCGGGTCCCCTTTCCAAATCACAGTCTTTCTGTAAAACATATAAGTACCGATTGTCAGGGGTTTAATAAAAGTAGTAAATATTTTCAATTATCCTAATATGTGGTAATAAAATAAATACATTAGAAATTAAGCATCCATCTGAAGAATTACACTCTTGACACTGAAAGTAAATAAAATTGCATGAATTGTACAAATTTTGGACTTAAGAAACACGGATTGGGCTGGAACAATAGGACAGCAGGTAGGGCACCTGCTTGCATGCAGCCAATCAGGGTTCAATCCTTAGCATCCCATATGGTCCCATAAGCACTGCCAGGTGTGGCCCCCAAAACAAACAAATTAGCAGGATATTTCTGAAGTGTAAGCCAAGTTTCCAATAATCAAAGTCAGCTAAGTTAAAATAAATTTAAAGGATTTTAACATGTTTCCTGTGCCTACTCTGTTGAATCTCTTTCATCAACATTTTTTACAACCCCTAAAGATGTTCACAAAATTCTCATCAAATTAATAACAGATGACATAATTATTTGATGAAACATCTTTTCCAGGTCATGAGAAATTCAGAAACTGAATTTGTCTTAAGGTTCTGATTTTGAGAACAGCTCTACAGACTTGCAGCAAAGATCTTTTAGCAGGAGTCCAGGGTCTTGCTGAGTTTTCTTTCATTCCTTGAGCTTTATAACACTATTTGCATGGCTTGACTAATATTTTTCTAGGGAAACATATCTATCAATAATTTCTCAAAAATTATGTGTCGACCTACAGGTTTTGAGTCTTGCAGGCAAAGAGCAACGAGAAGTTGTGTAATGGGGGCATATTTGTGTGAATGGGACTATACACTGATCCCCATGGAAAAGCCTT
The DNA here is from genome assembly GCA_021461705.1 of Cryptotis parvus. Lineage (NCBI taxonomy): Eukaryota > Metazoa > Chordata > Mammalia > Eulipotyphla > Soricidae > Cryptotis > Cryptotis parvus. Next base: position 67,674 of record JAJIBD010008805.1, read on the forward strand.
TAAAAAAGAAATTTTAATGTTAAAAGTTCTAGACATGGATAGATTTGCACAACAATGGAAACACACATAATACCACTGAACTGTAAAAGCAAATAAAATTGTAAAATTTATTTTATATTTTTTGCCCAATAAAAAAATCTAGTTCTGACAAGAGAAAAGAAGAAGAAAGCTTAGGACCTGGGAGTTTAGAGCCCGAATCGTTGGAGTAGGCCTTGGCTTCTAGGAGCCTGGAGTTTAACCTCTGACACTAGACAGTTGACCCCGACTCCAGCCATGCTGGGTGTGGCTCTGGTTGGTCCCAGCACCGCCAGATACCAGGACTGAATCTTTGACTCTTTTGATCCTGTTCACCAAGTGTCTCACTAGAGTGTCCCCAGGACACTCTTGAAAACTGATTGGAGTCACCTTTCCACTGAATGAAGCATTTTTGCTTTCTTGTTTGTTTGTTTGTGGGTCATTTTTTTAGAACTTTTTTTTAGAACTAACTAGCCTAGCAGTTCTCAGGGCTTCTTCTTAGCCCTGTGCTCAGGATCATTCCTGGCTGGGTTGGAGGGACCATAGGAAGTGTCAGAGATAGAACCTGGTGAGCCACATGCAAGGGAAGTGCCTTATCTGTTGCACTGTCACTCCAGCCTGAACTTTTTAAAAAAGAAAAGGGAAAAAAAAAACAATGAAAAGAGCAGAAGAGAATACTTGAATTCAAATTGCTTTGGAGAAGAAGTGACTTAGGGTTGGTAAAAAAAGAAGTACATGAGATGGCACCTTCGTTGTCAGATTTATGTGTGACTTTATTTTAAAGAAAAAAATTATTTTGGTAAGTTTTAAAAGCTAACATTCAAAGGGGCTGGGAAGGCCACAGAAAGATCTGCTTTGCATGCAGGCACCTGGATTTCATTCCCTGACTGGTAGGATCCCCTGAGCACCACCAGGAGCAACCTCAGAGCAACAAGCCAGGAGGAGACCCCAAGCACCACAAGATGTGGTGCTTGGGGTCTTCTTGTATCACTTGTATCCACTTGTTTTCCTGTTGATCATTGATTTTCTCTAGTTGGCACCAGTGGCATCTCCATAAGTCCTGTCACATTCTAGTGTAGCCCAAGGGCATCTGCTTGCTCCAGGAACATAAAGAGCCTCAAACCATTCCACCAGGTCATGGGAATGAGGTCTATAATTGTTACTGGTATTTGGTATATCGAATATGACATGGGTAGCTTGCCAGGCTCTGCCGTGCGGGTGAGATACTCTTGTAGTCACCTCTAATCTAATATTTATTGATGAACCGCATGGCTGCAAGTGGGCTGTTATCAGCTCTTCTGCTGGGTGGAGCTCTGACAAGTGGGGAGTTCGGATGTGGAAAATGCTGGCCCTCATGGTATGTGGGGGTCCTCTAGCTTCTTGTGAGGCTCTGCTGGGGTGGCGAGCCAGGGGTTAGAACCCGCCTTCCCTCCCAGGCACCTCGCGATCAGCTGGGCACAGGAAAAACCGGTAGCCCTAGACCCCCACACCAAACCAACTAATTCAACAAATAAACAAACATTAAAAAGAAAACAATGTTCTCTGACACCTCTCAGCCTAGTATATGTCTTCAACCTATCCACAAAAGATCATTTTCTAGCGTCGGAGTTATGAAAGTAACACAAAATTTTTTTTTTTAATTTTTCAAACCAGAGAATGAATCGTTTTTGCTTAAATTGTACATACAATTGCAGGAAAATGTGATTTTTTTTTTAGGTCACACATGGAGCTGAACTATCCCAGGGCCGGGACCAAGCCCTGAGTATCACCAGGGATGGTCTGAAAATGAAACAAACAAAACTACTGTTTCATTGCAATTTCTCAACAGGGAGAAAATTAAGCTCATCATCCTCTAAAAACTTGCTCCCTTTATAGTTCTTTTAAGATGCTCTTATGTTAGTTGGTTGGTGGGTGGTGGTTGGTTGGTTGATTGGTTGGTTGGTTGGTTGGTTGGTTGGTAGGTTGGTTGGTTGGTTGGTTGGCTGGTTGGTTGGTTGAGTGGCTAGTTAGTTAGTTAGTTAGTTGCTTTTTGGGTCCCACCTAGCAATGGTCAGGGGATTACTCGCGGCTCTGCACTCAGGAATTACTCCTGGCGGTGCTCAGTGGACCATATGGGATGCCAAGGATTGAACCCGGTCAGCCACGTGCAAAGGAAAACGCCCTCCCGCTGTGTTATCACTCTGGCCCCAAGATAGTCTTATTTTAATCTTGGCCATATTCGCTACCTTCCTCTAGTTCACGCTTCATTATTAACTTTATTTGACTTTTTCCTTAGTGTGCCCACTGCTACTAATACAGAGTAAAAGTATTAGCACTTCTCACTTGGATGGTTATGCTAATCTACACTCTCCCGACTTCCAGCCGACCTTTTTGTTCTAAATACTGGAAGCAGAATCATTTTTCTAATGTCCAGATCCCCTTTATATTTGGTCATATGCTCTCACAGGCTCTTCATCGCCTCTAGAAGATAAATCTTACCTAAAGGTTTTACAGGAGTCTCATGATCCGACTTAACTCTGCTTTTCCATCAATGCCTACAAATGGTTCCTCCTTGGCCATGTTCACCAAATCATACTCCTGGTTTGTATTTGACATGTATCTCGCATTATCTGCCTCTGTCCCCCTACTGAAAGTCTTCCTTCTCTCTAAAACACTTCTGTCTCCACCCTCAATACTTCTATCCATATCCTCAAGTCATAGCTAAAATAATAGCTCAAAGTTGATGTCACTAATCTCTAACCCTCACTTACTAACTCCTAGTAAAAGCAATCCTATTCTCCCCCCTCCCCCAATTAATGCATTATTCTGTTATTGTGCTATAGCAGAAAGTGTATGTCATCAAAAGTTAACCATTTAGGCCAGGGAAGAAACTCAGCAGAACTCTTAACTTGAAAGTTATGAAGTTCTGTGTGTGATCCCCAGCACCACTGTGTGTGTGCATGCATGTGTGTCTGTGTGTTATTAAAGTCAAACTTCCAAAGAATTAATAGCCATATTTATTTATTTGGTATGTGGGCAGGTGGACATGACTATCAAAGAAATCTGAGTAGAAGTCAAGGAAAATCTCCATTGCCTTTCTGGAAGATGTGACAGATCCATCAGGATGTCGGAGAGCAGTCATCTTGGTCTTATAGTTGGCGAAGGACAGGTGGCATTGCAAATACTTTTCCGGTGTCCTGCTGCATCGGCCAGTATTCCTGCTCTTCTCTCTTTGAGGTCTTTATCGCTTCTCCGCACTGCTTTGCAAGCTTGGATGTTAGTATTTGGTGGCCTGAGGCTCCCACACCTTGCCACGTTGGTGAATGAGCTCGTGAGTTTTTTAAGACAGGCGCCCTTTTGTGGCTTTTTATCTCTCTCAGCATTCTTTTTCTCACTCATTCATTCTCACTCCACGGGCGCGCCATTTTCCACTTCTGGACTTCCCTCTCGTCAGAACTCCACCCAGCAGACAAGCCCATCACAGTCCGGATCACCGACACCCACCCTGCCGCAGCTTTTTTTCCTCAATCTGGCCCAGGTATGCTGGTCCAGAGACTCTCAGACATGGGGCAGAGCTGTTCCTTGCTCTCCCTGTGCAAAAGCCGCTCATGAGGCAGTCGGGAGGCATGGCGGGTTCTAGCCTGGCCCACCACCTCGGCAGAGCCTCACAACAAGCCAGACCACCGCCCCTCACTCCACGGGCGCCGCCATTTTCCACTTCTGGACTTCCCTCTCGTCAGAACTCCACCCAGCAGACAAGCCCATCACAGCCCGAGTGCGGCACGCAAGCGGCCGCGCGGTTCATCAATAAATGCTTTATTTGGAGGTGTTTAAAAGAGTTTGCCTCCCGCTCGACAAGCCTGGAAAGCTTCTCGTGTTGTATATGATATGCCAAATTCCAGTAACAATTATATTAGGTCATTCCCATGACCCTAATATAATGGTTTAAGGCTCCTTATGTTCCTGTAGCAAGCCGATGCCCCCTGGCTCTACTGGCATGAGACAGGGACATATGGAGATATTACTGGTGCCCGCTCTAGCAAATAGATGATCAACGGGAAGATCGTGGATCGTGATCGTGATTTATTTATTTAGAAATTTAAACTTACCATAGCAGTTATTTTTCCTGAAGTTATCTAATAGGCTAAGAGTGGAAAGAAAAAATGGAGGAAGTCAGGGAAGAGAGAGAGAAATACATTCATACCTACACAACCCTCATAGAGAGAGAGAGAGTGAGAAATGAAAACTGCCTGCCATAGATGCAGGCTGGGGAGGGGGAAATCATGAGACATTGGTGGAGGGAAATGGGCACTGGTGGAGGAATAGGTGCTGAAACACTGTATGACTGAAACCCAAATATAAACACTTTTGTAACTGTGTATCTCATGGTGGCATAATAAAAAAAATTTAAAAAAAAAAACAAAACCAGCCCTCATAGTTCAAATATTTCACTGATCTGGCAGAGGCATTAACCACAATCAAATGGATGCACAACAGATGCCAGCCATAAACTAATTATAAATTAGTTCTCATTAGTTTCATTAATTATTATACATTCTGAAATAGTATAATAGCCCAGAATTGCGGAAGCACATCATACACAATGCTAACTGAAGATGCCTCAATAAAGGTTATATTATTTATATGCCTCAATAAAGGCTATAAATTATAAGATGCCTCAATAAAGGCTGTAATAAATAGCAGATAAGATGTTTACAATACCTTGCAGCAAATAACTTGATAAGCAATGACCCAATGTATGACATACAAAACAAAACCCATAGCCACAGAGAGGATATTGCAAACTTGAAGATGAGTAGAAAAAGATGAGTAGAAAAAGTGAAGATGACTAGAAAAAGAAGTAGCTCGAATTACTATGAGTAAACATTAGGGAATTCACATAAAGTTATTCATAGTCATTAGATGTAACAAATGAAAAGATTTGGGACCAGGGACATAGTTCAGAGATTAAGCCATTTGCCTCGCATGCAGCCAACTAGGTTTGATCCCTGGCACCGCAATATGGTCCCCCTAATCCCTGCCATTTGTTTTTGTTTTTTGGGGGTCACACCCGGCAATGCTCAGGGGTTACTCAGGAATTACTCCTGGCAGTGTTCGGGGGATCATATGGGATACCGGAGATCGAACCTGGGTCAGCCGCTTGCAAGGTAAATGCCCTACCCACTGAGCTATTGCTACGGCCCCCAGGATCTTTTAATAAAAAGTTAGGTGGAAACCTAAGCACCATAAGTGTGGGGAAAAAAAAAACAAATAAATAAAATCTAAGACTTGTGAAAAGGAATAGTGACGATCAAGGCGTTTTAAAGCTACATCTTCATAAAGAAGTACTTCTGAAAATTTATGCTTTATTCCATAAATATTTTAAGGCATTCTTTACTATGGCCCACTTACAAGATGGTCAGACTTCTTCATCAAGGCCCTTAACGAATGGTTTGAGGCTCTGAAGCTAGCAGATGCCATTGGGCTACACTGGCATGTGATAGGGTCAAATGGAAATGTTACTAGTGCCCGCTCAAGCAAATTGATGAATAACGGGATGTCAAGTGATCAAGTGAAGTGATCTTTACTATGGCTATAGAGAATAGTGAGTCTATTCATTGTACCAGTCACAAAGGAAAATAAAACTTTTAGCAGGTATCAAAATTGAAAATCGGGCCCAGAGTGATAGCCCAGAGGGTAGGGTGTTTGCCTTGCACCACGGCTGGCCTGTGCCAGCCTGGGTTCGATTTCCGTCACCCCATATGGTCCCCGAGCACCACCAGGAGTGATTCCTGAGTGTAGAGCCAGGAGTAGCCCCTGAGCATTGCCGGGTGTGACCCCAAAAAAAGAAAAAAAAATTGAAAATCATTCATTTTGGCCTTATAGTAGACAAAGAAGAAATGGAATGTTTTGCTTAATCATACAATGAGCTCCAAGATCATGCTAAAACACAATTCAGATTGTGTGAGAAGAGAACTATGACGATTCAGGAGCATTTTCAAACAACGCGCATAACCCTGTGTCCACACAGCAAAACAGAAATGTTTGCTTAGCAGATTATTAAACAAATTGTTCAGTCCATTTTGTGTGCAGATAACGCCATGCAAACTCCCTTGACTCTGATATTGCACTAACCGTACAAGCACTCTCTTTGGCACTGCTCAGGTTCTGGTCGCCGTAATACCATGTAAACTGGAAGTCCTGGGACTGAGGGACATGGGACATCTCCGCTTGCTTTTGAATTCCAATGTCAAAATGGCGGGTGGTAAGAGAATGCTGATGATGATCTTTGAAAGAAAACAGAGTAAATAAAGTGAAGGCAAAGTAAAGCATCAATGTTCAAATAATAAAATTCAAATGTTACTGAATAGAATTTAAAAAGTTTTCTAGGGCCGGAGCAATAGCCCAGCCGGTAGGGCGTTTGCCGTGCACCACGGCCGGCCTGTGCCAGCCTGGGTTCGATCCCCGGTATCTCATATGCCCCCTCCCGAGCACTGCCAGGAGAGTAATTCCTGAGTGCAGAGCCAGGGAGTAGCCCCTGAGCATTGCCAGGTGTGACCCAAAAAAGCAAAAAAAAAAGTTTCTAAAACACAGGGTGGCCTCACTTATCTTTGCTATATAGAATAACAGGATGAGGGTAGCTCACCCTTGACTCCAGAGTACAGGAGGGAGAGAAACAACAGAGAAGGAAAGAAAGCAAAGGGGAAAGGAAGGGACGTAATGGGGGATCACGGGTTAAGGGCTCAGGTCCATCAGTAATGTGGGACAGGCATATTGTTATATAAGCAAACCAGTCAACAACACTGAAAATATGAGCTCCACACCACCACCACCATGCTTGAAAATGTGCCTATCCAGGTAACAGGCTCTAGGGGCAAGAGGGAACTTAGGATCTCTGGTAGAGGGAAGTTGACACTGTTAGTGGGATTGTACTAGAACGTTCTATATCAAAAACTCAGCTATCACAACTTTGTAAATCACAGTTCTTGAATAAATGTAAACAAGTTCTTAATGTTGAGAACATCAACTCACTAAACACGACCACATTAAGTCAAAATAGGACTTAGTGTTCTGGCATTCAAAGATCAAAGTCAATGAGGCCAAGGAAACAACCCAGTGTGTGCGAGGGTCTGAGCGTGCATGGCAGCACCACATAACACCAGTCACCCCCAGAGCTGGGCCAGACGCAGCACACACAGGTCTTCCTCTTCCAGAAATGCCCTGCCTCCCCTCCACTCTCCCAAGCACTGCTGGGCGTGGTCCCTTTAAAAATGATTAACCCTGACCCTAAACCACTCATGATTAAATAAACATAAGTCATGTCCCAGCCAGTGTCTACCACTTTTCTTTTCATGCTCAGATGATCTTTTATTGTTTTGCATTAAAGTTTTGTCACCTGTGAAAATTCCCTGGAGTTTGCCCAGTCCTGAGATGAACTTATTCATATGTTTACTTGTTTTTGAATGAGATACAGAACCACAAATACATGCAATCATCTGGGTGTGAAAGCAGTTAGCGAGTACAATAATATTGCACTAAGTCATTTATGATTCACTTCCTGGGAGCCGCTGCTTTCTTTACCATGTGCACCGAGGAACAATTGGCTTGTCTAATGGTATTTAATGGCATCAATAACTCATTTCCAATGGATAGATTGGAGTCTATTACCCTAATGTCGGGCGCTCCGCCGGGGGTCCCCGACAGTGCCGGAAGGGAGTTCCCTTCTACCTCCGGCCGGCGAGGAATGGATGAAAACTCACGAGTCCGGTGCAGTTCCAAAAATGGCTTTTTAATAGTACGAAAGCTCTTCCACAGCACTCCAATATAATGAACAAAGTTTAGCTCTGGTCCAAACTTAGACCATACAAAAGAGCCTAAGTCTCCCACCAAAGAGAGAGAGGATCTCACCCGAGCTGAGTCCTACCCTGAAGGAGCAAAAGGCCAAAAGCCAAAAGCCAAAAGCTGCAGGAGCCAAAAGCTGAAGGCTGAGGAACCAAAAGGCAAAAGGTGAAGGGGCCTCAAGTCAGCCCCTTATATACACCAAAGTAACCCAATCGGGAGGTTGTCATGCCAACAAAGAACCCTAAACAGAGTGTAGTGCCACACCCTATTGTAGGTATAAACAAGGGTTACACCAAGGACTAATCCGAGATTATCTCTTATGTAAAACACTGGAGAGAGAGGGAGCTGATATAAAGTAATACATCTTAACTTCATGAGCTTCATGTAATCTAGATGGTACCCACAAGGTCCTTATTATCTGCACCAGGGTGATTCTGAGTATCTTGTTCTCATGTACTGAAAGGGTCATATTCGCCTGCTTAGAGCAAACTAGTATGATCCTTCCTATAGTCTACCTTTAGTCTCAGCGTAGCCAGGGTGGTAGTCTCCTGGTAAATTCTAACTGTCCCATGTTGGGTGCAGTGGGTATAAAGAGGAGCTGTGCCCAATCTAGAAAACATAGAAGTCTTAGTAGATGTATAAGTCAGAAGTTATTCAATCAAGGTGACTTCTGTAACTGCCACACCCTCTAGAATTGTTTACATAGAAGAGAGATCTCATTAGAATGAACATTGGCTTAAATAAGATTAAGCTGGGAGTGGGCAAAACAACAAAACTCCCAGATTACCTAAACATGTCCTCCAACACCCTAAAACACTTAAAGGGGTTTTTCCTTCCTCATAACCTTTCTCCCTCCATCTTTATCACATGAGCACAGAGCAAGAGGTAAGCCCTGAACACTGATGGCTATGACTTCCCCACATAACCCCCCAAAAGGAATGTATATTCTGGGGCCAGGAGACAGCTCAAAGGGCAGGCGCTCACGGTTGCATGTCAAGCCAGAATCCAAGGTTCCAACGGCGTTGCCCATTAGGCTTCCCCTAGCACCTCATACCGAGTGACCCCTGCACATGGCCAAGTGTGGCAAATGCACCTAGCGCCTCACACACGCCGACACACACACACACACACAGAGCAAATCTTTGCACTAAGCTAACGTGGCAGCCTATGGAGCACCCGCTTACCTTTAACCAGGAGTTCTTCCTCATTTTCAGGCAGCCCATCCACATGTCTGTAAGCAGCATCTGCGTGCAGGTGTGGGAGACAAACAACCGCAACCCTCCTGACACCGCCAGTTTCAAACAGGTCGAATTGCTCCAGTTCTTGAGTTCATAGGTCAGCAGCTTCATGGCCATTCTCTCATTCTGCTTGAACGCCTTCTCCAACAAGTCCAGCGCAAGCTGGCGGAACTCCCTGCAACAACACGGCGGTGGCCAACTGACTCAAATGTAGGTGAGAGCCCCCCGAATCATCAGCAAATGACTGAATTTCTTCTCCCACAATAACAGTTCACTTTGCTTAGACAGCATTTGCTTTTATGTGCATTTATTTGCTTTATTTAAGAAGTATTTGCTTTAAAATGCTCATTTGCTTCTATTTCAGAGCACCCTTAACCTATTTCTACCTCCTTTTCTTCAACTTACTGTAACAATCAGAGTTGAAGGAGATAATCTAAGGAAAATCATTTTGATCTAGTATAAGTACATCAAATGTTTGAATCATTTTGATTTGAGATTTCAAAAACATCAATACAAAAGAATGAAGAGCAATTAAAAAGCTCAATTGGCAAAAAAAATAGTTTTTGTTATTTAGTTTTATGACTGCACCAAGGGTACTTTTTATTTACAGTGCTGCCACACCATACCCACCACCACAGTGCTAGGACCCCTACACCATTAGCCCAAGGTCCCTTCCTGGCTCCAGTACCCGTAGATCACAGACACATAAACGATTCTAGTGGAACTGGCCGCTTCTCAGAAGATGGATGGCTTCCCCTGTCCTGAGGAATGTGATGATGGGCATGATAATGCGGCTGCCAGACTTTGGTTTACACCAAGAGCCGCCATTTAAGCAGGAACAGCCCCTCTACATTGTCTAACTTGCTCTAGAGTCCTTGGCTTGAGGCTCCTTGGCAAGACTAATAAAAACTTGGCGGCCAGAGCAATAGCACAGCAGGGAGGGCGTTTGCCTTGCATGCAGCCAACCTGGGTTCAATCCCGGCATCCCATACGGTCCCCCAGCACTGCCAAGAGTAATTCCTGAGTGCAGAGCCAGAAGTCACCCCTAAGCATTGCTGGGTGAGACACAGAGAAAAAAAAAAAAAACTAAAACTTTTTTCACAGAAAACATAAATCAAAGTGCAACTAGCAATCAAGGAAAAGTTGCGGAACCAACTTTTAAAGTTCTTTACAAAATCTAGAGGTGATTTTAAAAGTCAGAAACATGCCCAGGTGATTCTTCAAAATATTCTTTTCTCTGTAAACCAGACAATATATTTATCTAAATTATATAATTTAGGGGTTGGAGCAATAGTTACAGCAGTCTTGCATGCAGCCAACCTAAGTTCGATCCCTGGCATCCCTTATGGTTCCCGAGCACTAACAGGAGTAATTCCTGAGTGCAGAGCCAAGAGTAACCCTTTAACATCGCCGGGTATGACCCAAAAAGCCAAAAAAAAGGATATAATTTAGATAAAATTATTACATAAATTTCTGTAAACCAGAGACTATATCTAAATTACACAATTTAGAAATAATTATTATATAAATCTCAGTAAATCAGATACTATATTTATCCAAATTATATAATTTAGATAAAATTATTATATATTTCAAAACTATAAATTACTTTCTTTTAACCCTAGTTTATTTCTTTCCTTACTATCATAATGTTTATTTATGACTTTAAAAAAGCATTTATTGATGAATAAATCAATAAATGCTTTATTTAGAGGCGAATACAAGAGTATGCCACCCGCTGCGGCAAGCCTGGCAAGCTGCTCATGTCGTATTTGATATGCCAAATACCAGTAACATTTATATTAGGTCATTCCCATGACCTAATATAATGGTTTGAGGCTCTTTATGTTCCTGGAGCAAGCAGATGCCTTTGGGTTCTACTAGCATGAGACAGGACATATGGAGATATTACTGGTGCCCGCTCTAGCAAATAGATGATGAACGGGAAGATAGTGATAGTGATAGTGATAGTGATAGTGATAAAAAAAAAATAAAAATCATTTCTAACTTTTCCAGTTTTTAAAAAAAAGTCTGATTTCTTAGGTGCTGGGGTGAAATGACAGTGAGTACATTTGCCTGCATGTGGCCAACCCGGGTTAAACCATCAGCATCCCGTATGGTCCCCTGAGCACCATCAGGAGTAATTCCTGAGTGCAGAGCCTAGTGTAACCCTGGAGCACTGCCAGGTGTGGCCCCCAAAACATTAATAAAAAATGTTTAATAAATAAAAATGTCTTATTTTTTAATATGCTCATTTATTTTCTTGCCCATGAGAGCTTAGAGCTCAAGTTTCTGCATAATTTAGAATCAAAATTTTTGATCACAGGAAGGAACTTTTGAAATTATTCATTGAACATTTTACAGTTAGGAAACTAAAGTTCTATAACTTGGTCCGCTTTTTGCCCAAATTGTAAGCAGCTGAGCTAGACTCTATCAGCCATGGGGGCCACCTCCCTTCCTTCTACTCCATAAAGTTCTCTAAAATACCTAAAGACCCGTATTGACAGAAAGTGAACTAAATGTCTGGCCAAAAGTGTGCCTGTCTGACGAGAGCTAACATGAGGGGGAGATAAACTCATGGAGGCACTCTAGGAATGGCTGCCGTTTAGTGGGAAGAGAGAACTCCTACTTGGGTAATTTTTCAACTCTTCAGAGGTATCATCCACCATGCTGCTCTCCTTGGCCTCATGGGCCATGGCCCTGTAGAGGATACAGGCGATGACCGCCTTCGCCGTGGCTTCCTCTCCATGCTGCCAGAAGAACAGGGGCCATCTTCTGCCTTTTCATCAGCACTGCCCAAACCAGCAGGTCATTGTAAGGGTAAATGAAACCAGTTGACTCAGGGTCATCAGCTGTGCTGTGTTCTTCTTTAGACTTCTTCCTTGATTTATGAATGGTTCCAGTCTTTTCCTGTTAGAAACACAAGAGGAAAGAGGGTTTTCAGATACTCAGAGATACATTTTATTCAATGAGAAAACTCGGGTATAAAATCACAACTTGCAAAGAGAGGCCAATAATCATGAAAGTAAAGCAGTAATAAAACTATCAGTCTTTTAAAGTCAACAGAGACTGCCTCTAATCAACCCATGAGCTCTGGACTATGGATGAAAATACCTTAAGTTCTCTGAACACAATCTAAAGCTTCGCACTTTAGAAGAGACCCAGTAATGACATGATAACTTTCTGTCTCCCGAGATCATAATTTGAGATTTCTATTGGATAAATGAGGAATAAATCCTCTACCCTCACCTTACTCATCTTAAAAACATAGTATATCCATTCCCCCCTCCATTTTGTAGAGCCTGGTGGCCCCCCCCAGGAGCTGCCCTGGGGCTACCAGCCATAACATGTGGGCCTCGGAAGCGCCTGGGGAAGCTGAAACTCCGCTCCCCACCCACCCCCGCCCCTCCCCCCGGCTAAGCTGACCATGGGGCTCCCAGGAGAGGACAGATGGGTTTTGGGAGTGGGCCCATCACCTCCGGGGGGTCCCGGAAGCAGCCAGATGAGACTCGCCCACCACACTAGCCACCACCTTCGCTGTCCGGATGCTGGGATACTACCTCATGACCAGATTAACAGAGCAAAACCAGTTCGAGCCCAGGTAGGCAGCTCCCAGAAGTGGGAATCGCTGGGAATTCATCAGATGGAGTCAGGGGTCGGCCATTCCCCCTCCATTTTGTCAAACCTGGTGGCCCCCCGCCAGGAGCTGCCCTGGGGCGACCAGCCATAACATGCGGGCCTCGGACGTGCCTGGGGAAGCTGGAACTCCGCTCCCCACACACCCCCCCCACTAAGCTGACCATGGGGCTCCTGGGAGGACAGATGGGTTTTGGGAAGTGGGCCCATCACCTCGGGGGTCCCGGAAGCAGCCGGATGAGACTCGCCCACCACACTAGCCGCCACCTTTGCTGTCCGGACGCTGGGATACTACCTCACGACCAGATTAACAGAGCAAAACCAATTCCAAGCCCAGGTTGCGCGGCCGCTTGCACGGTCCATCAAAATAGTGGAAACAGTAATGTCCTTTAATCCACAGCATTCCACTATGTGCAGGAAAGTTTGGCAGGAGGGAGAGATAGAGAGGAGAGAGAAGACATACAGAACCCGCCAATAAGTTGAGGTGTGGGAGGGGGAGGGGAGGTGGGGACATTGGTGATGGGAGATGGGTTCTGGTGGAGGGATGGGTGTTGGAACGCTGTGGAACCAGAACTCTGCATGAGCATCTTGCAATTGTATGTCTAAAATGGTGTAATAAAATTTGGGGGAAAAAATAAAACTTTTCAGTATGGAAAATTGCATTTCACCCAAACTAATGAAATAAAGAACTCACAAAGAAAAAAAAAACATAGTATATCCTCAGAAAAACAGCTCTAGTGAGGGACTGGGATGTACGCATGAAGTGGAGCATATGTCTGGCCTATCTGACATCCTGTATGTGATATTAGCACAGCTTACCTCCCTGCACCTTCCTAGCTAGAGCTCCAGTGGCCCCCAAACATGAAAAGGTGTGCTCACAAATCAGCACATAAATAAACATGTTATTAAGTGATCCCACAGATGTGGCTGGTGGGAGAGCACCTGTCCTACTGACGAACGGCTGAAAGTTCAAGCCCCGTCACCTGCTGGGTTCAATTCTGGCGGCACTGCCATTATTGCCATTTCGTTCATCCCTGGTGCTGCAACAAACTGTCTGGTGTCTGGAACAACATAAACCAACTGTGCCATCCCTGGTCATCATGACTGCAATAGCAACAAAAGAAAATGGGAGAGAGGGGCTAAAGATAAACAAGATGACCCTTTTGTCTTAAAAAAGGAAAAAAAGTTATTGGCAATGCCAACATGAATCCCAACAGATGAGTTTTCCAAGTTTCCTTTCCTAGTTCCAGAGGCCCCATTCACTCTCAATGGAACAAAGGTCTCTAAAGGCAGCAGTTACGTGTACCTAGGTTGAGAAGTCAACATGATGAACGACCTAAAACCTGAGCTGCGCAGGAGGAAGAGAGCGGCATGGAATGCCTTCAAAGCATTGAAGAAATAGCTAAAAAGATAAAGAACCTCCGGCTCCGGGCACATCTCTTCAACTCCACCATTCTCCCTGCATTAACATAGGCCTCAGAGACCTGGGCCCTATGAAAGCAGGATGAGAATGTTATTCGGGTCTCCCAGAGAGGAATCGAAAGAGCTATGCTTGGAATATCACACCTCATTCAAGTGAAAGAGGGGAATCCAGAGCTCCGACCTCCGTCGCTGCTCCAGAGTCAGGGACGCTAGCTCTTTGCCAAGGCATCGAAAATCAGATGGGCTGGGGCCGGAGGCGATAGCCCAGCGGGGGGCAGGGCATTTGCCTTGCACGCGGCCGCCCATGCCAGCCCAGGTTCAATCCCGGCATCCCATATGGTCCCCTGAGCAACGCCAGGAGTAATTCCTGAGTGCAGAGTCAGGAGGTAACCCCTGAGCATCGCCGGGTGTGACCCAAAAAGCAAAAAAAAAAAAAAAAAAAATCAGATGGGCTGGACATGTAATGCGATTGGGAGACAACTGCTGGACTAGAGCCGTTACCGACTGGATCCCACAGAATGTCAAAAGATCACGTGGCTGCCCACCTACAAGATGGTCAGACTTCTTTGTCAAGACCCTGAACAAATGGTTTGAGGCTCTTCATATTCCTGAAGGCAACCAGATGCCATTGGGCTACAATGGCATGTGATAGGGTCAAATGGAAATGTTACTGGCGCCCACTCAAGCAAATCGACGAATAACAGGATGTCAAGTGATCAAATGATCAAGTGATTCTGATTCTATTCCTACAGTGGTGATTATAAATAGTAATGAAATACTACTCCTGGAAAACTCACCCTTTAGAGTTCATCTCAAGAGCTACCTTCTGACGCTCCATGACTCTTACATACAACCATATGTCATACATACATACAACCATATCTTCAGTGCTCAACATACTGTACCATAGTAAGAACTTACTTTTTTCTTTTTGTTTTGAGACTATACCTGGCAGTGCTTAGGGTTTATTCCAGTTCCGTGCTAGGCATCACTCTTGTTGGTGCTTAGGGTGCTACATGTGGTGCCAGGGATAAAAACGGGTTCCGTTGCAAGCAGAACAAGTGCCTTAAGCCTCTTCCCTATGTTGAGGCACTATCATTGAAATTTTTAAGAGAATAGAAACAGGTTCTAGTCTATCATATCTTCCTCAACTCATCTGTCTCTTAAATCCAACCAAGTATCTGACATTACTGTCCAACAAGTTACAATATTAACAATTATTTTTAATTAAGAGAGATCATAGAAAAAATCACAAAAATGAATCTTTTATGAAAATGGCAGTTTATGTTCATTGGCATGACTAATGGTAATTATATAAAAATATACTTTAAATCTTAATTTTGCTTTGCAGCCTGTTGATCTTGGTTCATCTTTAACAAAAATAAGCTTGCATTACAGCCTGTTAATGCTTTAGCTGGAGACAACCCCTTCCTTTCTTAAAAATAAAAAAAAAATATTTTTTTTAATGTTTTAAAAGCCTTTACAAATTTTTTTTAATTTGAAAGTTAAAAATAATCAAAACTGCCTTGGAGTGAGTTTAAAGATAAAAGCACCTAAATAACCCTCCAAAAGAAGGTACCATAAAAAAAATATTTTTTTCTAAGTGTTTAATGCGTCAGTGTCTTAATGTTTCCTTATTGCCTTGAAGCGCTTAAAGGTGAAAGCACCTAAATAACCTTCAAGGAAAAGGTATTAAAGAAGTCTTTTAATGCTTTGAAAAAAATGGAGGAAAAAGGGTGGACTCCAAGTACAGTGCTCAATATCAAAATCTGCTAACAACTAATGAAAACAAAATGTTTAATGCTTTTGTTCAGAGATTCATAGGAAAAGAACTTGGCTGCTGCAGATTCCTTTTATGATGCTCGAGGCTTTGGACTCTGATCACGGTGCTCATTACAAAAAAGTTTGCTAAATCAATGAAAAAAGTTTTTCTAATGATTCTGTTCACAGGATGAGACATTGGAACACAGTAAACTTGGCTACAGTGCTCAATATTCTGAGACTCCTAAAACAGTGCTCACTAAAAAATTTAATAATTTGAAAAATGCCTGATCCAGAGACTCAGATACATGGGGCAGAGCTGCTACTGGCTCTCCCTGATCATGAGGCAGCCAGGAGGGAAGGCAGGTTTTTGCCCTGGCCCACTATCCCAGCAGAGACTCACAAGAAGCCAGAGGAACCCCCACATCATGAGGGCTGCCATTTTCCACCGTTCGTCAGAGCTCCACCCAGCAGAAATGTCGATCTTTCCCCATGTTCATCAATAAATGCACAAGATGAGAGGCTACTACAAGAGTATCCCACCAGCACAGCAGAGCCTGGCAAGCTACCCATATCGTATTTGATATGCCAAGAACCAGTAACAATTATAGACCTCATTCCTATAACCTGAAGGAATGGTTTGAGACTCTTCAAGTTCCTGGAGCGAGCAGATGCCCTTGGGCTACACTAGCATGTGACAGGACATTTGGAGATGTTACTGGTGCCCGCTCGAGCAAATCAATGAACAGTGGGAAGACAAGTGATACAACTGATACAAGGGTTTGGCAATGTTCAGGAGTTACTCCTGGCTCTCTACTCAGGAATTACTTCTGGCAGGGTTCAGGGGACTATTTGGAACACCAAGGATCAAACCCAGGACAGTGTGTGTGAAGTAAACACTCTACCTACTGTGTTATTGCTCTCACCCCAATCAAAAGCATTTACTCCCCAAAGGAAAGTGGAATTGTAATACGAGTAACACAATTAGTGGGGGAGTAAGAGTTGTAGGCACACACAAAAAACTTTCCTGATCAATGAAATACTGTAACAACAGACTAAGTCAATTTCAAAAAAGTCTCATAGAGGAAATATTACAATGGAAAAGAGCAATCTGAAAGAAAAGTAGAAGAGGAGGAAGAAATAAGACCAATTAACCTTAGGGAAATTAGGATGAGGGCACGGAGTTGAGTGATGACTATTTTCTTAGTACCATCCCATGAGCTGACTTTCTGAGTCATCATGTAAACATGGCAGAATCCAGATCAAGAATGAAACCCAGTGATCACTTCCCTGGCAGTGCTCTGTCAGAAAACTGCTGTGGTATGCTTCTGACTCGCACTGTCTGTTCATGATACCTTTTGAATTTCACTTTTTCCAACTTAAACAAAAAAAAGAAGTCTCAATGCTCAAACAAACTTTTATTTATTTTTTTGCAAGAATAATTTTGTTTTAAGTGTAAAAATAAATGAACAGTACCTTGAGTTTGTAAGGCTGGGCGGTCCTGATGAACTGGGAGTGCAGGGTGCTTTCTGCAAGGTCCGTTCTATTCCCTGAAGAGCGTTTCCAGTGAAGGGGGTGTTGAGAAAGGCTATGAGCAATGCTGCTCACTCGCTGCCATGTTATTTTATTTTAAAAAAACAAAAAAAAGAAGAAGAAAGTCATGACAACTATGATTTTCAGAATAAGGAAACCAAACAAGTTTGGATTATGCCCACTATCCAGTGGCTCTTTCATCCATGGTTAGAATAAACCTAGCAATCATTTCCCCACTTAGAACCTCTCAGGAGGCTCCTCTTATTATTAAGCACATTGTTATTTCCTGAAATTGTAGAGAACAGCTTGTTCGTTTCCCTATTACATATCAGCATTCCTTCCCTACGTGGAAATTCCATTAGGACCGATGTATGTGCTCTCCCTGGAAAGAGTTCAGAACAGGCAATAAAGATTCACAGTTCTGATAAGAAAAAGTCCATTCACAAACAAGCCCAAGGTCAACATTAAATTAGAAAGTTATGGATTTTTTTCCAGGTGTTATATAATATTTCCACTGGAATTCCTGGGGAGAAGTCCAGTAACAACAAAATTCTAAACTTAACAGTTTGAAGCTTTCGTCATTGAGAAAGAAAAACAGAAGCATTCTTCAAGTGACTGACATAAAAACTCACAGTATAAGCCAGAGACTAGAACTAAATATATTTTCAGTTTGTGGGGTTCTTTGTTTTGGTTTGGGGGCCACACCTGGTGGTGCTTAGGACTTACTCCTGGCTCTCAGATCAGAGATCACTCATGGCAGTGCTCAGGGGACCATACAAGATGCCAGGGATCCAGCCTGGCTCTTTGCATACTCTGCATATAAGTGTGTAGGCTACATGTAAGTGCCTGTTGCTTGCTATTTCTCCAGCCCAATTTGTATCTTAAAAGTAAAAATTAGACATAGAAGTGATGGGGTCTTAATAGTACTGGGTATACGATTAGTTTCATTTGTATTTTAAATCATTATTCATTAATAAATTATTATGAATAAGGTATCATAAACCCTCCATATATCAGGAATGTGGTGTTTGGGGATATTAATTTTCTCAATCCTTTTTGATAAGTTTATGAAACACGTATTAAAGATGAAAAGACAAACACCCAGAGAGACTAAAATTTTTTCATTCAAGTGACACAATTTATTTGGTTTGTTTTTGTTTCGAGTCACACCCGGTGGTGCTTAGGGATTACTCCTGGCTCTGCACTCAGGGATCACCCCTAGCAGAGTTCAGGGCACCATATGGGGCGCTAGTGACCGAGGACCAGTTCAGCCTCGTGTAAGGTAAGCACCCTACCCTGTACCACTGCTCCAGTCCCAAGATGACACAATTTCTAAAACTATGATTTTAGGCCCAGATATCTAACTACAATCCAATTTACTATGAAACTATACACCATACTCTTACTAGAAAACACTTTTAAAAAGTCTGGGATTAGAGGTCTGCTGGGTCAATCCAGTGGGCTGAGCACATGTTTCCATGAAGGAACCCTAAATTCCTTTCCTTACACCTCATGTGATCCCCCAGCATCACCCGAGTGACTCTGGATCACTGAGTCAGGCATAATTGTATACCTATTTGCAGGGGCACCAGGGGACACTGCTCACGGGCCCCAGTAAGATCACAAGCAAACTTTACACCTGCCACTGATAACCTCACAGGAATGCGTCATTTCAGTGAAGAATCTGAGGCTTCAGGAGTACCCCAAGGCCTTCGATATCTCAATAGAAAACATCATTCCTCGGCCCAAAGCGATAGAACAATGGTGCTGAGACTGACCTGGGTTCAATCCCTAGCATCCCATATGGGCCCCCAAGCACCACCAGGCATGGTCCCAAAGCCTCCAGAAACAACAACAACAACAAAAACAACAACACAACAACAACAACAACAACACAACAACAACATTATCTCTGTGAGACTTGGCTTCTTTTTTTTTGTTTTGTTGAGTGTTCACTTCACCTGATTCTTTATGGACAAATGTCAGGCATAGCCTAATGCTTTCAACTCCCCATAGGCTCATAACACAAGCTTCCTTTCCAGTCTCATACCTCGGAAATTTCTGTCACTTCTACAACAACAAAGGTCTTTGTGTCATTGCAAAAAACCATACATTTTCATGCAACTGTCATTAAAGAACAGCCCAAAAGCTCAATCTACATTTTATAACACATTTCATGAAGTACATCCGGCAGACATCATCCCACAGAAAGCCCAGCCTGATCCCAGCTCACCATTCGAGACCATGTGCTGACTATGAGTAAATCAATACAATCCTATGAAATTTTTTTTTTTTGCTTTTTTTTTTTTGGGGGTCACACCCGGCAATGCTCAGGGGTTTCTGCTGGCTCTGCACTCAGGAACTACTCCTGGCGGTGCTCGGGGGACCATTTGGGATGCCAGGGATCGAACCCATGCCGGCACAGGCCAGCCACATGCAAGGCAAACGCCCTACCCGCTGGGCTATCGCTCCGACCAATCCTATGAAATATTTTGCTGTCTATTTCAT